>JASAMZ010006204.1:0-96891 GCA_030248115.1 Linhomoeus sp. GSCO2_2 | reverse complement strand
TTGTATTGTATTGCGATTGTGTTGTACTGACCTCTCGATAGGCCGCCATATCCTCTTTCTCGAACAGTTTCAGCGGCTCCAAACACTTCTGTTCCACTGCGTAGACATATTCCTTTTCCAAAACTACCACCTGCAACGAACCATGCCGTGGTCACAACTCTGTACTGTATTTTAGCTCCCACAAGACTAATATGGCTTTTGTTGTAGAAATGGTAGTTGTTGCAACTCGTGCGTGCCTCTTCGCACGTTGACGACGCACTGTTATGATGTGCTCCTTAAAGATGACTAAAGGTGGAAAGCGAGAAGCGACGCGCACTGCGCAAAGGGTTAACCGCACGAGAGGGGCGCCCTTATCTGATTGGGAGAGGCCCAGCGAATGGGTATCGCGTAGGTCTCGACTTACCAGATACCTCCTTCTCGTAGTACTATGGTATCAGATAGGTCAAGGTATCATATAGGTCTACGACATGTATGCAACCTTGTTCAGACACTCCTCCCCTTTGACCAGAGCGTCGTGAAAGGTCATGTCTTCAAGTTTGTCCTGCCAGTTTTCCATGGCTTTGCTGAACTCGCCGAACTTCTGAGACAGTTTCTCGGTGCGAAACTTCTTCTCGCCACTACTGGAGGATAGCTGAATGCCCCCTTCTCCTCCTGTAAAGTGTATTTATGACAGGTTGCTTCAATAATACCTGTCGGATAGCATAATGGAACCAAAACTGACCTAATTATGGGGGGGGGGGGGGGGATCTACACCACTGATTATGTGGATGGGGGGAGGGGTTTATTCCCCCTCCTCCTCTCCCCCCCCTCCCCCCAATGCTTCACGTATGGGTTTGAAGATGATGGACTTTGATGACGTACAGTACGGGTAACAAGCTGTGAGTGTAACAAGCTTTGTCTAAAAACTGTGGCACCACGTTGGCATCAGTGTAAACTTGAGAGCGTGTGCGCGATAATGTGCACTGGATAGTGAAGTGCCGCTAGACATTTAGTCGACAATCTGGTGGGGTATCGCCGCAATTGGTCTTGGATTTGTTCGTGGTACCTGATCCACATATGGATCAGAAGATTCGCCGCAGGCACACTTTGCGCTTATAATTGTGGCAACTGATCCATAAGATCAGAGAAATTCGCCGCAGGAACACAGTGCAATAGAAGCGTCAAAATGGGACGACGCCCTATTGAAAAGGGTATAAATGGGACGACGCCCTATTGAAAAGGGTATAAATGGGACGACGCCCTATCCTTTTGGGCTTAGGGCCCGATGCATCCACACTAAGAGATTCTGAAACATAAGCTGCTTGAAATTGTCGAAATTTTGAAATTCTGACAAAAAACCGTGAAGATATACCTAAATTCTTTGATTCTAAAATCTAGAACTATTTGCTAAATACTTGGCAGATTATGCCCTATACAACCATGCAAAGACAATTTGAAATTTAAGCTATTTGAAATTGTCGAAATATAAGGATTTTAACAAAAAATATCCCAAATTTCGTAAATTATAAAATCAAAAACTATTTGCTAAATACTTGACAGACTATGCTCAATGCATCAACGCAAAGACATTGTGAAATTTAAGCTCTTTGAAATTGTCGTAATTTGGGAATTTTGACAAAAACCGTGAAAATATCCCAAACTTTGTTAATTATAAAATCTAGAACGAGTTGCTAAATACTTGGCAGCCTATGCCCGACACAACTATGTAAAGAAATTTTGAAATTTAAGCTGTTTGAAATTGTCGAAATTTGGGGATTTTAACAACATCCTTAAAAATATCCTAAATTTCGTTAATTATATTCGCTGAAACTATTTGCTAAATACTTGCCAGACTATGCTCGATACATCCGAGCAAAGAAGTTTTGAAATTTAAGTTGTTTGAATTTGTTGAAATTTGGGAATTTTGACAAAACCCTTAAAAATATCCCTAATTTTGATAATTATAAAATCTGAAACTATTTGATAAATACTTGGCAGACTATGCTCGACACATCCGTGAAAAGAAATTTTGAAATTTAAGCTGTTTGAAATTGTCGAAATTTGGGAAATTTTGACAAAAACCTTAAAAATATCCCTAATTTCGTAATTATATTCGCTGAAACTATTTGTTAAATACTTGGCAGACTATGCTCGATACATCCGTGCAAAGAAGTTTTGAAATTTAAGCTGTTTGAAATTGTCGAAATTTGGGAATTATAAAAAAAACCTTGAAAATATCCCTAATTTCGTGAATTCCAAAATCCGAAACTATGTCACAAATTCATCGCGTCTTATGCCCTTTCCATTTCAGCAAAAACTTTCTCGATACGACTTGTAAATAAAAGTGTCATTTTTGACATTTTCATATTTTAATTGTAAATATCTCGAAATAGCGAAATTAGCAACAGAAACGGACAACGGCACGTTACTCAGCGCATTCGACTCCATCGGGTGGCACTAACCGTCGTGTCTAGTTGTTTGACACAGACACACACACACACAGACACACACACAGAAACACGAACAGACAATAGCGTCCGTATATATACTCGCCGCCCTGGGGGGCGGCGAAAAAAGTTCAACCTATACTTTGTGTCTGTCAAATCTTGGTGAACAGTATAGTGAATTTCATTCGCATAATTAGCCGCATCTAGCGAAGGTATCTTGAAAACGTGTACCACAATTCAAATGCAGCTATTACCACGACACGGTTGTCTGTACAACTGATCTAAAGCTCAGTGATATCGCCGCGTTCGCTATATGGTATCGGCATGATACGACGCCGTTCATCTGAAGTTTTATACCTATGGGAGTACGCCACCTCGAACAAAAAACTTGCCAACTGTGCAGTCGTTCTCTACTAGGAATTTCGTTTGGTGTACGCATTTCTGCGTTATGACGCTTTTGACAATTTGTACAATTTTGGCAAATTGAGCATATTTCTATAAAATTCCACAATTGCAAACAATTTCTTTTGTGTTACAAATTATCCGCGGTCTATGCTCTTTCGATTTCTGAAGAAATTTCGCCGCTAGTCCATCAGGCGACAAAATCGTTTTTTGACTTTTTTCGCCCGGCCTCAGCCGGGCGAACCCCTACGAGAGCTTTTCGTGCGTGCGTGCGTGCGTGCGTGCGTTCGTTCGTTACGCTCTCAGATCTCGGTGTTGGAAAGTCGTAGGAAGGAGATCTTGGGCTCTACGGAAAGCTCTCGACTCACTGGTAATGTCGCTAAGAGACTTCGAAATTCAAAAATTTGAATTGCGCGCGCTACAGTAACCCGAAGGTTCAAACTGAAAACGGCTATTACTCGCTCGTCTTACGTCGTAGAGCGGCGTGCGATAGGTCAACTGAAAGGTTTCGACGTGCGCTTTCGCTTGGCATAAAAAAGTTTCTTAATTACGTGAACACGCAACACGAAAAGCGACATTATCGCGTTTTAACGCAGAAATCGCTCTACCTCGCTCAGCGTGCGTCGTAGAGAGACGATGTTGAGTTTGTTGGATAGCTCTTGACTCACTGATCATTTGTTCTTCTATTGGTCGAAACTCATAAGTTTGAATATCGCGATCTACAGTAACCCAAAGGTTCAAACAGCAAATCGGCAATAACTCGCTCGTCTTTCGTTGTAGAGCGGCATTCGTTCGACCGTTTGAAAGCTTACGTTAAGGCAGTTGTTGAACACTCATTCCTAAAGAAATACTTTTGTTTTTTTAAACCCTTGTCTTACGAACAACTTTGTCTGCTAAAAAAATTAATCCCGGGCGATTCCAATGTTGCCTTGCAACAACCGCTCAGAAATGCGAGTGTCTTGCTCAAAAAAATAATCCCGGGCGATCCCAATGTTGCCCTGCAAGAACCCCTCAGAAAGGAGCGTGTCAGAAGTAGCGCATGAATAGTGGACTCCGGGCGGGCGCGCTTCATATCGGAAAGGCTTCGAAATACTTTACAAAAGTATCCACTCTTTTACTCTTCCACTTTAAAACACTCACAAACCACTCTGTATTAATAAAACAACTCAACTTTTTTAAAACAGCTTGTTTATATTTTAAGTGTAAATATCTCTAAATTGCAGTATTTCAAAGCTGTAGAACCATTGGCTTACGACCTTTCAATTTCTGTATTCACATTCATCAATAAATGTCTCTCTATTTTTGTCAGTTTATGAAATTTTGACAAATAATTGCGTATTTCTATGGAATTCCGCATATGCAAAAAATTTCTTTTGTGTTACAAATTGTCCACGGCCTATGTTCTTTCCATTTCTGAAGAAATTTCCCCGCTAGCTCATCAGGCGAAAAAGTCGATTTGTGATATTTTCATATTTTAATTGTAAAATTGTCTGTCTGTCTGTCTGTCTGTCTGTCTGTCTGTCTGTCTGTGTCAAACAACTAAACATGACGGTTAGTGCCACCCGATGGAGTCGAATGCGCTGAGTAACGTGCCGTTGTCCGTTTCTGTCGATAATTTTGCTGTTTCGTGATATTTACAATTAAAATATGAAAATGTCAAAAATGACACTTTTATTTACAGGTCGTATCGAGAAAGTTTTTGCTGAAATGAAAAGGGCATAAGACACGATGAATTTTGAAGGTTTTTGTCAAAATTCCCAAATTTTGACAAATTCAAACAGCTTAAATTTCAAAACTTCTTTGCTCGGATGTATCGAGCATAGTCTGCCAAGTATTTAGCAACTAATTTCAGTGAATATAATTAACGAAATTTTGGATATTTTTAAGGATTTTGTTAAAATCCACAAATTCAGACAATTTCAAACAACTTAAATTACAAAATTTCTTTTCACGGATGTGGCGAGCATAGTCTGCCAAGCATTTACCAAATAGTTTCAGATTTTATGATTAACGAAATTAAAGATATTTTCAAGGGTATTGTCAAAATTCCCAAATTTCGGCAATATTAAACGGCTTAAATTTCATAATTTCTTTACATGGTTGTGTTGGGCATAGGCTGCCAAGTATTTAGCAACTCGTTCTAGATTTTATAATTAACGAATTTTGGGATATTTTCAAGGTTTTTGTCAAAATTTCCAAATTAGGTACGACACTTTCAAACAGCTTAAATTTCACAATGTCTTTGCGTTGATGCATTGATCTTTGCGTTGATGCATGCAGTCTGTCAAGTATTTAGTAAATAGTTTCTGATTCTACAATTTACGAAATTTGGGATATTTTTTGTAAAAATCCTCAAATTTCGACAATTTCAAATAGCTTAAATTTCAAATTGTCTTTGCATGGTTGTATCGGGCATAGTCTGCCAAGTATTTAGCAAATAGTTTCAAATTTTATAATTAACGAAGTCAGGAATATTTTCAAGGGTATTGTTAAAATTCGCAGATTTCGACAATTTCAAGCCCTAAGCCCAAAAGAATAGGGCGTCGTCCCATTTACACCCTTTTCAATGGGGCGTCGTCCCATTTATACCCTTTTCAATAGGGCGTCGTCCCATTTATACCCTTTTCAATAGGGCGTCGTCTCATTTAGACGCTTCTATTGCACTGCACGCTCCCTTTCTGAGGGGTTCTTGCAGGGCAACATTGGGATCGCCCGGGATTAATATTTTTTTAGCAAGTCACACGCATTTCTAAGCGGTTGTTGCAAGGCAACATTGGGATCACCCCGATTTAATTTTTTAGCAGACAAAGTTGTTCGTCAGACAAGGGTTTAAAAAAACAAAAGTATTTCTTTTGGAATGACCGTTCAACAACTGCTTGAGCGTAAGCTTTCAAACGGTCGAACGAATGCCGCTCTACAACGTAAGACGAGCGAATTCAGGCCGATTTGCTGTTTGAACCTTTGAGTAACTGTAGCACGCGAAATTCGAACTTTTAGAATCTCGACTTCTCTTAACGGAATGATCAGTGCGCAAAAATTCTCTTTCAACCTATTAAAAAACGGTCCGGTCCGGTCCGCCAAACTGGGCCGTACAGGTGCAGATTCGATAAAGTTTTTCCAAAGTCAAAATTTCATCTTCGTGGGCCAGAATTGACAGAATTTACACTTTGGCGTCTTCCAGAATTTAAAAAAATTTCGCGAGCAATACGTTTTGTTGTTGTTGTACTTCGTTCAGTTACGTATTGCTTGGTCGGAACCAAAAAAGGCATCCTTGTAACGCTGGGGGGGGGGGGGGGGTCCCCCCTGGCCAAAGATCTCCCCCCCCCCCCACCCTCCGCCCTACCCAGCCTGAAAGACCCCCCCCTCCAAAAATTGCGAAAATTTTCGCCTCCGGCGTTTAAATATGGCCAAATATTCGCCTTCGGCGCTATATTTAGGCTGTTTTCCATCAAAAGTAAGCGATTTTTGGCACTTTTTACCCTATTTTTGCAAAATTTCCTTACTTGCCAAAGTTTTAGGTCAAGTTGACCGCCCCTCCTCGGTTTTGGAAACCCCCCCCCCCCCCCCCCCCCACCCCCCCCCCCCCCCCCCAAAAATCCGGATTACCCCCCCCCCCCCCTCCCCGAGGGGGCGCGTTAAAAGTATGAGAAAAGGTCTTTAAAATGGTTCGCTACAGTATCTCGATGTGTAGTCCACGAAAAGTGAATTACCAAGTTGAGTCTCATATCAAATCACAGGACTGGAGCTCCTGAGTATCACTCTTCTTTTCTTTTCAACGCTAGGTATGTAGCCAGAAGCAAACTACATAGTTTGGTTTGCAGACACACTGGACACGTTTCATCGTAGCTCCCCGTGTAACACACAGGACGAACGAGCACGACGTCGCAACAACTGCGTTTTCACGCCTCGCAAATGCCACAGCACTACGACAAGACAACTGAACAGACGAGATTACACGAACGGCACTACAAGCGCTGGACAATAGCCGAATCCGATCGCCCGCTCGCCCGCAAACGTCTTGAAAATTGCGTCGTCAGATTTCCTTCCTCAAACCAAGAGCAGCCAAGTATCCATTGCGAGCAGTCTTGGCAAAGATCAGTATCAAATAGGGGTTGATCCAACCGAAGATGTCAGTGATGATGTACCTGTTTGGAAATTGCACGGATTGTATTTTAAGTTGCGTATTTTAAAACAGAAGGATGGTATGCAAATTTTTGAGATTGATTATGCTTGGCAATTTGCGCTTACCGGTTTTAAATGACGCACTTCATTGCTTATGCAATTATCTAACTAATAATAATCACTAGGCATTTCATCATCTAACTTTTTAATGCATTTGCATGCCTATTACACTTGCGTACTTACCTACTAGGGCGCTTACCTCCTTATGTGCCACACCAATTCACCACACCCTTTCTTGAAGAAGCGCGTCTGATGGGCAGTCCACTAGCTAACTTGAAAAATTACACTAAAATACCACACAACCTAACTTGAGAATGAACCAATCACCACGCGTGCAGCAGGTGCCAGATGTAAGCGAAGTCGGGGCCAATGTAGAGCGAAAACATCCCCAAGCAGATAAAGAATGAGAACTGCAGCAGGAAAGTGACCCAGCCAATCAGGAGGAACTTCACTTCTGTCGCACTGATCTCATAGGTTGGCCCGGTGAAATTGTTCTTGTGCACAGCCGCCTTTGTCGCGGTCTTGGTTTTCGTCTGTTTGTTTGGAATGGATGTGAATGGGGATGTGGAGAGGAGAGGAAGAAAGTGAGAGAAGAAGGGACTGGGAGAAAGGTGGAGAAGGACTGTGGGAGAGGCGTAGGGAGGGCGTATTGGACTGGAAGGGGGGGGGGGGGAGGTGGAGGGGGAGCTGTGGCGAAAGAGGAGGGGGCATGGTGTGTGTGGTGTGGTGTGGCGCGGCGTGGCGTGACGTGGTGTGACGTGGCGTGACGTGGTGTGACGTGGTGTGACGTGGTGTGGTGTGGTGTGGTGTGGCTTGGCTTGGCGCGGCGTGACGTGGCGTGGCGTGGCGTGGTGTGTGTGCGTGCGTGCGTGCGTGCGTGCGTGCGTGCGTGCGTGCGTGCGTGCGTGCGTGCGTGCGTGCGTGCGTGCGTGCGTGCGTGCGTGCGTGCGTGTGTGCGTGCGTGCGTGCGTGCGTGCGTGCGTGCGTGCGTGCGTGCGTGCGTGCGTGCGTGCGTGCGTGCGTGCGTGCGTGCGTGCGTGCGTGCGTGCGTGCGTGCGTGCGTGCGTGCGTGCGTGCGTGCGTGCGTGCGTGCGTGCGTGCGTGCGTGCGTGCGTGCCTGCCTGCCTGCCTGCCTGCCTGCCTGCCTGCCTGCGTGGAGGGGAGAGATGGAGGACAGATTGAAGGGGTGGTGTTGGGCAGGAAAGCAAGTTGTAGAAATGAACTGAGTTGATGGCCGAGATAGCCATTTGCTCTCTCGCATTGGCCATCCTCATCATGCGAATGTAGATCAGGAATCCAAAGGCGGTGCCGTACGCAATAGCCGACACGATGGAGCCCACGAGCAGCTGCGACGCCAGTGAAATGTTGTTGATGAACTGAACAAAAAACATGTGGCAATTTATAACACGGAGGACACGGATTGACAGTTTGTACACGGATTGGCATCTGCTGCACGCACGTACAGTTTACCCACCGCCACAGTTGGGTTCATAAAGAATATAACGCCACTTCCAGTTGTGTTGCTTATAAACGCCGTGAAATCTCCCTTGAAACAAATGACGACACCAGGAACGGTGACAACTACGCTGGCAACGACCACCAACCGAAATATCCTCTCTTTATCAAACATCTAAAACGGGAAAGTTAGATTGCGTGTGGAACACAAAGACCCTGTACAACTCCACACACGCTGTCCAGCCGTTTGTAGGCGACGATGGCGACACAGCGATTGATAGCCAGTACACTGACCAACTGGGCAACCGTTGACTGCACGCACAAAGGCACATACACCAGATCTACAGAATGAACACGACTTCAAACTAAAACAGAAATGTAACTGCAAATTGTTGTTTGTGTCAAAAGCAGTCGAATTACGAAACCTATGGCGCCATCGCGGCAGTCAATAGTTGCAATGTTCTGAAGGGACGTCATCGTAAAGTACGCCGAGGCGAAAGCGTGGTTGATGAACCAACTTCTGAAAACGGAAATTGTCGTTTGCGTTACTCCACTAGTCAAATTTGGCAAACATTCGCTATTTTGGCGCTGATTGCAGAAACAGATACGCGCATCGCTCTGTCCGTTAATTTACACCAAAATTCCACGAGCAACAGCCACGTGTTACGGCCTGTTTCGAACAACTTGTAACGGTCTTCAAAGAACAGAAGCCGCGCGAGCAGCTAATTGCGCCGCTTGGTGACTTACTGCAGAATGAAGTGGGCGAACCATCCGTAGGGAGGCAGACGATAGAATAGCCAGGTGAGGAACACGTTCACGCAGTCGACTGTCCCCAAGTAGCGACAGAGGGTGAAAAAGCTCGAATTAAATGGGTGTTCCTGCCCAGTGTTGCCGCCGATTACAGGATGAGAACGCGCATGCAACCCCTTTTGAATAAGAAATTTCCGACTTGTCTAACTAAGGCGCAAGTTTCGCATAAATTGCTCTTACTAGCGGAAACGTCGGGCAGCCTACCACCAACCAGTTTATTCAGTAGTCTCTTAACTTAAATTCAAATCTTTTAATAACCCTAAATTTCGGCACCACTGCGTACTTTTCTCTTGACTATCAGCACAATCAGAAATGACAGGTACAAAAGAAAGGATGGGACCACTGCAATCGTCAGTGCCAGATCCAGTGGCGTGAAAATTGAGCTGAATAAAGCCATATCGAATCGAGCTCAGAAGTGGACTAAAAGTTGCACAGCAAAAATTCGCTCCAAGTAAGTTTGCTGTGCACAACCCCAAACGCTGCGAACTCTGGTGGCAAACGAAAAGGTTCGAAAGAAAAGAAGGATGACTACAGTGTCATTAGCGTCGGAAACCGTTCTTAGATAAGCGGGACATCCTGAATTACCCCATGGCAACGGAGCCAAAAACGTGAGTATGGTCGGCTCGACGCTAAGTGAACTTTTCTTTGTTCAGCCGCGGCTTATTGACGCGTTTCCTGGTTCAGTCTTGGGACGGAAGGAATATTTCACGACTAGTGCGTAGGAACTCATCTCATCATAGCATGGGCTGATGCCGATGCATAGCACCGCCAGTTGAGAATCGACCTCGATGGGTGGAGAATGCAGGGGCACCTGCACGCAGCCCCGTCATTTTGACTGTTGGTCTGGTCGAGAGTGTCCAAGCCGCATTCAAACCATCTCGTCTCCACTCGATCTCAACGATACATTTCGCGAAACGTCCAACGACGCTGTGACGTGTACGAACGCACGACAAAGCCACGGTTGAAACTCCAGCACTCTCCCCCCCCCCCCCCCACCTCCTTCAACCTTCAATCGAACCACAACCAGCGTACATTGTACATACATGGAGAAAACGAAGCACTACCTACATCAAAGCTGCACAGTGATTAGACAGTTCACGAAATACCACAGCACAGCGCAAGAAGAAACTCGTACTCGACGGTTGACTGGATGATACAAACAAAATGCGCAATTTTCGAGTAACGCACAGTGAGAAAACCACGTATAATCAGATGTTATATTCTGGTGTCAGATGTGCTTCTTCAACCCGAGAGCGGCCAAGTATCCATTGCGAGCGGTCTTGGCAAAGACCAGGATCAGATAGGGGTTGATCCAACCGAAGATGTCAGTGACCACGTACCTGAGAGCAGAACACATTCATGCACATGCTGAATGCTCCCTTCAAACTGAAACAGAAACTGGCGAAATCGCCAGTTCATAGTGAAAATTTTGCTTGACAGTGGGTGGCAAACTTTGAAAGCACACCACATTTTATCACACGGGCTGTCGTGAAGAGGTGCTCACTTTGCACCACTATCCAGCCTTGGAAACAACCAAAATACCACACAATCTTCATACGAACTACTGTAACTCGACAAAGCGCACCGACTTACCACGCGTGGAGTATGTGCCAGAGATATTCGAAATCGGGGCCGAGAAAGAGGGTGAATATGGTGAAGCAGATAAAGAATGAGAACTGCAGCAGGAATGTGACCCAGCCAATCAGGAGGAATTTCACTTCCGTAGCACTGATCTCATAGGTGTTGCTGCTGCTGTTGTTATCGCGCGTGAAGTTGTTCTGCTGCACTCCAGTCTTATTGGCCGTTGTGGTGCTGTTTCTCTTGGTCTAAGTTGGTGAAGGCGACGAGGCAGAGGCAGGAGGGGGGGGGGGGGGGGGAGGTGACGGAAGATGGGGAAGATTGGAGAGGCAGGGGGAAGGAGACGGGGACGGGGTGGGGGTGGGGGGGGTGGGTGTGATTCAAGCGTGTGTATGAAACGTGTATGAGAGAAAGACAGCAAGTGGAAGGAAGATAGAATGCCACCTCTCTGGCGAAGGCCATCCTCATCATACGGATGTAGACCAGATATCCGAAGGCGTAGGCGTATGCGATGGCCGAAACCACGGACCCGACCAGCAATTCGATCGCGAGCACAATGTTGAATAGGAACTGAAGTTGTTGACGGATAGTAGTGCCCAAGCAGGCTTATAGCTAGAGCGGCCTGATGAAATAGCTCCTTACGACGTATAAATAAGTACGCCGGGGTCGGAGAGCGCTACGCACGTGTGCACACATGCACGCACGCACGCACGCACGCACGCACGCACGCACGCACGCACGCACGCACGCACGCACGCACGCACGCACGCACGCACGCACGCACGCACGCACGCACGCACGCGCGCGCGCGCGCGCACGCACGCACGCACGCAAGCCGGTTATGCTATGTAGTGCCGCCCGGATGAGGCCTGCGACTCACAAGATGGCTAGACTCACCGCAATGGTGGGATACGCGAATAGGACGACGCCGCTTCCAGTTTCGTTGTTGAAAAAGGCTCTTAGGTCGCCGTTGAAAGTCATGCCGACACCGGGCACCGTGAACACCACGCCAGCAATGATCACAAATCGAAAGAGATTCTCCTTGTCGAAAATCTGCAACGTATTGGTGCAAAGTGATCTTTGTCTACGAGGTACAGTGTGTTTTTCAAGATGGAAACTTCTTATTTAATTGTGTTGCTTAATGTTTCCTAATCAAGCTTGGTGAAACTTGGCCACTATACAGGAAAAGTTTTGTTTCGTCTCGTCTTGTATCCCTCACGTATCAATTCTGTTCAGGCGGAAAAACTAAGTATCAGCTGGCTTCCCCTGCATAATTTGTTGCGAATGAGGGAGCTTTTGTATTCATTGGTTTGGTGTTGCCATCGAATACAATGAATCGCGCCAAAACTGTTGAATTTAAGTTGCGACTACCTATATTTTATTTACAATATGAAAGGCAATTCGTGGACGTCCTGTAATTTACGCGCAACTTACGGCATCCAGTCGTTTGAAGGAGACGATAGCGACGCAGCGATTGACGGCCAGTGTACTCACGAGCTGCGCAACCGTTGACTGCATGCCCATTCGGTCAAACCGACCCCCCACCCCCCCCCCCCTAATTCTCGTGCTATGAACGTCGAATATATCGACTTCAGTAGTGTGTGTGTTTTGAACACTTAGCAGTTCGTGAATGAGCGCGTCGCGAGCTATCGAAGGAGCCTAAGATTGCCTCTCTACGACTTAAGACATTTGGGTTACTGTAACTTGCAAAATTCAAATTTTCGCGTCTCGACAATAGCACGGAACAATTATCAGTGAGTCGAGGCCTACCGAAAGAACCCAAGATTGTCTGCCTACTACGGCCTTGCAATGCCGAGACATGTGAGCCTTACTTACCTTCAAGCGAACGGACGGACGGCTGAGCTGAGGCCGAGCTGAAATATACGCACCAATAATTGACAACTTATCAAAAATTATTCAACAAAATATTGGTCAGAAGAATTTGGTTAGGACGCCCTGTAGAAGCTTGTGTACAAGTCAGCCGGGCGAACCCCTACGAGAGCTTAACGTGCGTGCGTGCGTTCGTTCGTGCGTTACGCTCTCAGATCTCAGACTCAGCGTTGGAAAGTCGTAGGAAGGCGATCTTGGACTTTATGGATAGGTCTCGACTCACTGAGAATTGCGCTTAGAGGTTTCGAAATTGAAAAGTTTGAAATTCGCGAGTTACAGTGACCCGAAGGTCAAAACTTTAAACGGCGCTAACTCCCTCGTCTTACGTCGTAGAGCGGCGTGCGATAGGTCAACTTAAAGGTCTCGACGTGCTCTTTCGTTTGGCACTAAAAATGTTTTTAATTACGCAAACACGCACCACGAAAAGCGACATTCTCGCGTTTTTAACGTAGAAATCGCTCTAACTCGCTCAGCGTGCGTCGTAGGGAGATGATCTTGGGTTGGTTGGATAGCTCTCGACTCACTGATCATTTGTTCTTCTATTGGTCGAAACTCAAAAGTTTGAATTTCGGGAGCTACAGTAACCCAAAGGTTTAAAACGGGAAACTTATCTAACTCGCTCGTCTTCCGGCATAGAGAGACGATCTTGAGTTCGTTGAATTGGTTTCGGCACACTGATAATTCCGTTAAGAGAAGTCGAAATTCAGAAGTTTGAATTGCGCGCGCTACAGTAACCTGAAGGTCCAAAACGCAAAACGGCTCTAACACGCTCGTCTTACGTCGTAGAGCGCCGTGCGATAGGTCAACTAAAAGGTCTCGACGTGCTGTTTCATTTGGCATTAAAAATTTTCTTAATTACGCAAACACGCACCACGAAAAGCGACATTCTCGCGTTTTTAGCATAGAAATCGCTCTAACTCGCTCAGCGTGCGTCGTAGAGAGACGATCTGGAGTTGCTAGATTGCTCTAGACTCACTGATCATTTGTTCTTCTATTGGTCGAAACTCAAAAGTTTGAATATCGCGAGCTACAGTAACCCAAAAGTTCAAAACGCAAAACTTCTGTAACTCGCTCGTCTTCCGTCGTAGAGAGACGATCTTGAGTTTGTTGAATAGGTTTCGTCACACTAATCATTCCGTTAAGAGAAGTCGAGATTCGAAATTTTGAATTTGGCGAGTTACAGTAACTCAAAGGTTCAAACAGCAAATCGGCCCTAACTCGCTCGTCTTACGTTGTAGAGCGGCATTCGTTCGACCGTTTGAAAGCTTACGTTGAGGCAGTTGTTGAACGGTCATTCCTAAAGAAATACTTTTGTTTTTTTAAACCCTTGTCTTACGAACAACTTTGTCTGCTAAAAAAATTAATCCCGGGCGATCCCAATGTTGCCTTGCAACAACCGCTCAGAAATGCGTGTGTCTTGCTCAAAAAATTAATCCCGGGCGATCCCAATGTTGCCCTGCAAGAACCCCTCAGAAAGGAGCGTGTCAGAAGTAGCGCATGAATAGTGGACTCCAGGCGGGCGCGCGTCATATCGGAAAGGCTTCGAAATACTTTACAAAAGTATCCACTCTTTTACTCTTCCACTTTAAAACACTCACAAACCACTCTGTATTAATAAAACAACTCAACTTTTTTAAAACAGCTTGTTAGAGGATTGGCCACGTTAGACAAAGAACCAATGCACTAATAGTCGCTGGTTTGCGATTACCTATTTGGCCGCGCGTCAACGGTTGCAGTGTTCTGAAGGGAAGTCATCGTGAAAAAGATACAGACGAACACGTTGTTGACCAACCAACTCCTGAAAAACTACAGATCTAGACCAATAGCACAAAATGAAGAAATCGCAAATTGCTCGCGTCACAATTTGACAACACTCTTGCCAGCGGACATGCCATTGTCTATGGACGATAGTAACCAGCTAACGAGTGTAGGCCGCAAACACGGTTGAGCTCTGCACCACAGCACAAGTGATAGCGATTGGCCATCTGTTACACTAAATTTAACACCCGCTACACTGGACTGAAGTGGCCTTCCATCGAACTCAAACGAGTAACGGTCTTTTCTCTATGAAAACCCATTATGAAACCGCTCTAAAGAAGAATCAGAGCATGTCTCCTCACTGCAGAATGAAGTGGGCGAACCATCCAAAGGGAGGTAATCGATAAAACACCCAGTTGAAAGACAAGTTGATACAGTCGACAACCCCCAAATAGCGACACAGAGAAAAGAAGCTCGAGTCGAACGGGTGTTCCTTTCCAGTGTTGCCGCAAGTTACATATTTTGAAGTGAACTGGCTACTGTAAGTTGACAGTGGGCGCATTCTTACTTAGTGACCAATGCAGGAGTTTTGATCCCTAGGTAGTTTCTAGCGTTGGGCCAGTCTGGGTTCCAGGGGGGAGCAGGGGGGGGGGGGGGGGGTGCGTCCACCCCCCGCCATTCCTGTAACACCCCAAAATAAACATACGACGCCCTAACTTCCTGTTCAATACAGTTCATGATTCTTCGTGCCTTAAATCAGTCAATCGTGTACCTAACTGTGTTTTATTAACTCCTCTTCTCGCCATACCCTTCAGTTCAGACTATGCTTCAGAGTTCAGACCTAGACACTGTAAAAATTACGAAATCTGGACAACACTGTGCCTTTCTCTTAACCAGTAGCACAATCAGAAATGACAGATATAGGAGGAAGGATGGGACGACGGCGATCGTTAGAGCCAGGTCCAAGGGGGTGAAAACCGAAGTGAATATACCCATGTTTGAAACGATTTTGGTGAATTTTTTCTCAGTGTGCTGTCAAAAACGTCGAAGGGAACAAAGGTGGATTTTCGCATTCGCTCTATGACCACGAGGGGGTCGGTCGCAAAGTGTTTGGCAAAAGTCAGCCATATTCCGTTCCCTACCTATTGTCATCAACTGCGAAAGATTTTTTCACCAGCGCTAATGTTCTGTTGCTTTGTTCCGTTGGGGCTTGACGCAAATGAGCTTTTGTGACCACGTGGGTATATTGGCCCGTTGCCAGTTTTACAGTAATGGGTTGTTTCTAAGGGTTGCACTCAAGCGTGTCTTTGTCTCAGGATTTTTCCATTATTCCGACCTTGACTTCTGAGTCACGAAACTAGGGACATTTTCAAGGATTTTGACACAATTCACAATTTCGACAATTTCAAATGGCATTTGTCAATGTCTTGTCTTTTAATAGTCTGCGAAGTATTTGTCAAACACTTTCAGACTATAATTGACGAAATTAGAGATGTGTAAAGGTGATAGTTTAAATGAATAACAAAGTTGGCAAACAGTTTCAGTTCACATATCTCACGAACTTCGGGAAAATTTTTAAGTTTTTGTCAAATTTGCCGAGCTTCGACAATTTCAAATGGCTTAAATATAACTAAGTTATTCCAGGGATGTATCGAGCATACAGTACCCATGCGTACCAACATTTAAATATGCGGAGAAAACGAGCAAATCAAAACCGCGATTCAACACGTAGAACGATGGCACAGCACAAGACGAACCAGAGAGACTCGTACTCGACTGTTGATTGGGTGCTACATGCAGCTACAAGTTACAAGAATTGGATTATGACTCAATGGATAGGCCAGTCGTAGATCTCAATCTCATGTCAGATGTCTTTCTTCAAACCAAGAGCGGCCAAGTATCCATTGCGAGCAGTCTTGGCAAAGACCAGGATCAGGTACGGGTTGATCCAACCGAAGATGTCAGTGACCACATACCTGAGATCAGAACCCATTCATACACAGGCATTCATGCAGTAGGGCCCTATTCAAAATTAAACAAAATCTAACAAAGTCACCACTCTATTGTCGAAACATTTGCTGCCGAAATGGGCATTTGAATGCCGTACTGAATAGTGTTATTTGATAAGTGACTTGCACTTGACAAATACATGACAGTCCTAGAAAAGTACAATGATTCGTTACATTCGTCCACTTGCAAAATGCACCGTTTTATCACACGGGTGGACTTTCATGAAGAAATGTCTAGGTTACCCCACTATCTAGGCTTGGAAAACAACGCCAAAATACCACATTCGCCAAACATTTACGCCGAATTACAATATACACATAGACAAGACAATGTACACCGTATTACCACTAACACATAGGCAAGGGTATTTCACACCGAATTACCATGCGTGCAGCAGGTGCCAGATGTAGGCGGAGTCCGGCCGGAGAAAGAAGGTGAACATCATGAAGCAGACCATGAATGAGAACTGCAGCAGGAAGGTGACCCAGCCAATCAGGAGGAACTTCACTTCTGTCGCACTGATCTCATATGTGTTGCTGTTGTCGCGCGTGAAGTTGTTCTGCTGCACCTCCAGCTTGCGGCCAGGAGTCATGCTCTTGGTCTTGGTCTGTTCGTGAAGGGACGAAAGGGATGAAAGAAGTTAGAAAAGGAGAAATGGTGAAAGAGTGAGGAGGGAATGGAAAAGATTGGAGAAATGAGAGAGAAAGAAGAAGAAACAGGAGGGAAGGGAGATCAAAGATGAAAGAGAAGAGAAGGAAAGCAAGAAAGAGGAAGAGAGGCAGGGGAGATACAACAGGGGTAGGAAGCAGTGGCGTAGCCAGGATTGACAAGTGGGAGGGGCAAAAAAATTCTGGGGAGGGCAAAATTTTGTAGGCGTTTACTTTGCTCTAACGGGTGCAAAATAAGCGCACAGGTAAAATTTTTCTATCTACAGCGCCTCAGACAAAAACATTCGTTTTCATAGCGAAACAAGCAAAATTTTCACTATTAATGGCGTCGCAGGCGAAAATGTATAGTATTTATAGCGTCGCAGGCGAAAATTTTCATTGTTTATAGCGCCGCAGGCAAAACTTTTTACAATTTATAGCGCCGCAGGCGAAATTTTCACTATTTATAGCGCCCCAGGCAAAAATATTCACTATTTATAGCGCCGCAGGCAAAATTTTTCACTATTTATAGCGCCGCAGGTGAAAATTGTCACTATTTGTAGCGCCGCAGGCGAAAATTGTCACTATTTATAGCGCCGCAGGCAAAAATTTTTACTATTTATAGCGCCGCAGGCGAAAATTTTTTCTCTTGCTGGACATCTGGGGGGGGCAAAGCCGGCATCTGGGGGGGACATTTGCCTATAGGTGCGCCGGTATGAAAAATTTTGAATGCGTATGCGTATGCGTATTTTCTGAAGTCATACCGATTAATGCGTATGCGTATGCGTATTTCCAAACGCCATACCGCGGTATATGCGTATGCGTATGCGTATAACATACCGTAATCTCGATCAGCCATAACTGCCCAATTTTCATTGTGAGCCCAACGTTCTTCTTCTCATCTTGCGGCAAACATGTGACTGTATCATATTACGATGCTTCTACAGGGTGCCCAACGTCTAAATCATTTGTCAGCGCAATGAGATTGCTGATCGAGATCGCTCTGTAGCTTTGGGTGGCTGCACTACTAAGCTTAGGCTTAGTAATGGGGCGGCAATGTCAAAATCGAAATTTTCTACAGCTGCCCAGTATTCTGCGAAACTAGACCTGTTGCTTGAAGCGGAAGAAACTGCCTTGCGCCAAACAGAAGGATGTGTAGCATGGCGTTATGTACAACTCATGTATCAAAGTTGACCAGTTAGTTCAGCAGAACACTATGAAGACCAATTCAACTGCTTAAACCTCGTAATCGGAGAAGATTTCAGCGCCGTAGGCAATTCATTTTGCAACGAATGACTCTCCAACAGCCAATTTGTGCATGGTTTGGCAGAGTAGCGCAGTTGGTCGTACGCATTCAAATATGCATTTAAATTTTAATCCGTATGAGTATGCGTATGCGTATGGGCGAATGAATGCGTATGCGTATCTGTACGGTATACGCATTCAAAAATAAATCTGTATACCGAGAAATGCGTATGCGTATCGGTATACCGGGCGCACCTATACATTTGCCCCAATTGCCCTCCCCTGGCTACGCCACTGGTAGGAAGTTCACGAGTGGACGAAGTGTCCTCACTGTAGTCTTTGGCTTGGCAAAAGATTCATCCAACCTGCTCTCCAGCGTTGGCCCTCCTCATCATGCGAATGTAGATCAGGAATCCGAAAGCGGTGGCGTACGAGATGGCCGAGACGATGGAACCCACGAGCAGCTCCATCGCGAGGACCATGTTGTACAGGAACTGAATTTAGAATTTATAAGAATTTACAAAGACCGTGTCCATAACAAAGTCAGCGACTCACGGCTATGGTCGGGTTCGTGAACAGGAGAACGCCGCTCCCTGTCTCGTTGCTAATGAAAGCTCTGAACTCGCCGTTGAAGCTCATGGCGAGTCCGGGAACCGAGAACCCAACACCGGCGACGATCACGAATCGAAAGAGCTTTTCTTTGTCGAAAATCTGCGACGCATTGCCGCGAAGAGCGCAATTTTGCAAGAACACAATCAAAGAAATTACGCACTGTGTCCAATCTCTTGTAGGAGACGATGGCGACACAGCGATTGATCGCCAGTATACTGACGAGCTGCGCAACCGTTGACTGCTGCACACATGAGGTGTTTGAGTTTGAGAATGCGCAAATCGTCCAAAATTTACTAGAGAGCCAATCTGACTGCAGTCTGTACGTCTTGTTAGAAAGAAAGCTTTGAGGTTGGTCTACGCAGTTCTTAGCTAGAAAATATTAGCCACACGTCAACAGTTACGATGTTCTGAAGAGAAGTCATCATGAAGTAGGTAGAGGCGAACACGTTGTTGACGAACCAACTCCTGGAACAGTGGAGACTTTGCAGAATAGCACTGCAGTCTGCGTCTTGGTTTGTCCAAGGTGTATTCGCGTACACGACGTGCAACCCAATTCGCACCGAAATGCCACCAAAACACCCTCTATCGAACAACGATAGGTAGAGACGGTCGTTATTGAACAAAGCGTCAATGATCAACGGTCTTCTTTGAAAGAGGACTGAGGAAAGCGTTGTGCGACCTCTGTCTCCCAAAGTCTATACGTAGGTGTATCTCCTTACTGCAGAATGAAGTGGGCGAACCATCCGTAGGGAGGCAGACGGTAGAATAGCCAGGTGATGAACACGTTCACGCAGTCGACCGTCCCCAAATAGCGACAGAGGGCGAAGAAACTCGAGTCGAACGGGTGCTCCTTTCCAGTGTTGCCGCAAGGTACATTTTATTGCGAAATAGTCGATTGTTAGGAGCGTCACAAGTCATGCTACTGTTCTGATTTGATTTACACGAGACAATTGGTTCAGATGCAACTGCTTTGCACCAGTCTTCTAACTTCTTACGTGAGTCAGTGGGTCATAATGTTGCCAAATCGAAATTTAACTGTGTCTCACATGTGCCTCACTTTTGGGAACTTGTTTCAATACATAGGTAACTCCTTTGAACTAGTCTATACTTCTGTAACTCTCTTGCACATTGCTTTGGATACAACGACTGACGGGAGGATCACTTCGACCTGTCTGGTCTGTCGTATTCAGTCAAAAGGTTCAGACAGAGGTACCTAGGTACTGCACGTCTGATAAATAGAATAGACCTGGTTTGAGATGTTATTGCTAAATTTCGACAACACTGCGCCTTTCTCTTAATCAGTAACACGATCAGAAAAGATAAGTAAAGGAGGAAGGATGGGACGACGGCGATCGTCAGTCCCAGATCCAAGGGCGTAAAAATTGAGCTGAATATTGCCATGACGGGTGTTTTTTGCGTGGATTTGGACTTCTTGGACAAAATCAAATAAATGCCTCAAAATTTGCAAGGAACTAAAATGGAAAAATCTGCACTCTTTCTAATGGATTCAGAGTTGCATCGCTAATAAAATGTTTGGCTAAAGTCCATCGGCTACTGGCAACTTTGAACGGGTTTTTGCGCTGGCGATAATGCTCCTTCCCTTTGTTTTCTCGCACCTCCACGCACTTCCCATTAGTTGTGCACCATGTGACGCTGACAGCGTGAATCAGACACACTGCCAACAGTAGGAGGAAACAAGCCTTTGTCCGTCTTTGTATGACGTACGTCTTTGAATGTCTTTGTATGACGGACAAAAATGTGTACTTGTCCGACAGGCACGAGAACTTGTCCCGTACACCTTCTAAGAGAATGGCACACTTACAGTGATTCGAATCCGACAAAGATTCACTCTGTTTGCATAATTGCATATCGTATGCATAGAGGAGAGAGGGGGGGGGGGGGGGTGCACGACAAACGGCGTCACGCTGTGTACCCCGTTAGCGGGAAATTCAAAAATATAAATTTTCTAAGTACTGGAAAATGGCTTAAGTAAGGTAGAACTCGAGAAAGTTGCATGTAATGGTATAACTTTCTTTTGATATGTTGTAGCCCTCGATAGTGCCGAACACGGAAGAAAGGATTGGGTCGCTGCGGGACCCACTTCGGCGCCAAATTTGAAAAAAATTGCGATTCTTGACCCATCGAGCTGCTGTAGTCGTGCGCGCATCGTTGGTCCAAACTCAAAAAGTTGAATTTCGCGAGTTACAGTAACCCAAAGGTCCAAACACGAAAAACGGGTGTAACTCGCCCGTCTTACGTCGTAGAGCGACGGTTTTGGACTCTTCCGATAGCGCCCAGTGCACTGATCATTTGTTCTACCATTGGCGGTGACTGGTGGGCAGGGCACTGCCACCCTGGCCCGCTAGTGGGTATCTAGGAGTTCAAATTTGTGGAGTATACGGCGTCCCCCTGACGACTTGCCTGGTTGTTACAAATTATTTGCGATTAGCTGGTGTGTTGATTCTTCAGGTAGGAATTGTGACAGAGCGTCCATATCCAGCGCCGAAAATACAGACAATCAATCAGAGTGCGAGTCTAATGGGAGGGGTGCACGGTGCACTAATTTGAGGAAGCAGGCTAGTCGATTTTGAGTTGGTTTTTCATTGCTTCCGTCCAGCAATTGTCTAACTGGTGCCTTTCTAGATTTGGAAAGAGTTTGAGTCGAATTTGACAATGTTAACGCTTGTTAGGGCGCTGCTTCTGTCACGCGTGGCGCCGAGCGCATGGCGTGTTGCGTGTTTTCCTCATCGCTTTCTTTCGGCGAACCAACAACACGAGAAGTAGTAAAACACGCACCACGCACGGCAAAAACGCCACGAGACAAGTACGACGCGTTTTCCGTTCCGTAAAACACCATGCAAAGACGCCAGATCAATGGAACGCATCCTTCCCTAGGGTTGAGACCGCGCGTTTTCTCGCGAGAAAGAAAAGTTGCGTATTTTCGGCAAACAAGCTCCGGTATTAAAAAGTTGAGTTTGTATTCTGACTGACATTGCATAGAGTTGCGTCCTTTCTGCAGAGAGTGCGAGAGCTCACCGCCCGTATTGCTCCGCTTCACGAGCTCCCCCTTCGCAAGAGGGTATTGCTTAGCAATATTGATATCGCCCGGGATTTGGTTTTTAGAGCAAGAAAGTCCCTCTTTTGAGCAACGCTTTTAAACAAGTCTCTTTTAAAAAGCGGAGTGGTTTTGAGCTTTGAATTTTTACTGAGATTGCAGCAAGGCCCTTTCCGGTTTCGTGCAGCGTCTTTGACTCTCCTCGCGACTACACTTTTTGGAGTGGTCTTGCTACGCAACATTGGTATCGCTCGGGTTTAATTCTTTACAGCAAGAAAATCATCTTTTCAGACTAAATTTTAAAAAAAGACACTGGAATCTAACGCAAAACTACAGGTTAATTGTGAGCATGATTTGATGTTGGCTTGCAGTGAGCTCTTCAGCGATGTCAAGACCGCCGCTCTGCAACGCACGAGTGCCAAGATGTATAACAAACCAAAAGCTGCAGTTTTCATCGCGTTTTGGTTACTGTTGCCCTCTCATTGACCTTGTGACACTTTTTGTTGTTGGATTATTGCTCAGGAGGTCGAGCGCTGCATTTTGACATGCGATTCGACTAGGTTCGATGAAGTTTTGACTTTTCGCGGCCATTACTTCGGGATACTGTAGCGCGCAATTTTTGAAACTTGTTATTATTTCGACGTCACAGTTCGCGAGAGTAGTCCGAGGGCTACTCATCGATGTGTCGAACTCAACCCAGCGACGTCAGACAAGCGAGTTATTAAGCCCGAAGCAAGCATGTCGTTTCCAGTTTACGACGCGTTTTGGTTACTGTAGGTCGCTGTTTAAACTTTTAAAAGTTTTTGTTGTCGGATTCGTGCTCAAGAGCTCGGGCGCTTCACTTTGATATGCGATTTGACTAGCTTCGGTCAACTTTTGTCTTAAAAGGGACCTCACTTTGGGATACTGTAGCGCGCGAGTTTGAAAACTTATTTCAGTTTTGAACACTCAGATGGCGAGAGTAGTCCGAGGGCTACCCGTCGATGTGTCGAACTCAACCCAGCGACGTCAGACAAGCGAGTTATTAAGGCCGAAGCAAGCGTGTCGTTTCCAGTTTTCGACGCGTTTTGGTTACTGTAGCTCTCTGTTTAAACGTTTGAAACTTTTTGTTGTCGGATTCGTGCTCAGGAGCTCGAGCGCTTCACTTTGATATGCGATTTGACTAGCTTCGGTCAACTTTTGTCTTAAAATGGGCCCCACTTTGGGATACTGTAGCGCGCGAGTTTGAAAACTTATTTTTGGTTTGTCTACTCAGGTGGCTAGAGGAGTCCGGGGGCTACTCGCCGATGTCTCAAACTCCTTCCTACGACGTCAGATGAGCGAGTTATTAAGCCCGAAGCGAGCGTGACGTACGCACGTACGCACGTACGTACGCACGTACGTACGTACGTACGTACGCACGCCGAGCTCTTGATAGGGTTCGCTCGGCTGAGGCCGAGCGAAAAAAGTGAAAAAAACTTGTCAAAGTTTTGACAAACATATGACAGAGCACAAAAGAACGCACTGTGAGCAATCAAGCCGTGTCGTACTTCTGCCCATGGAGCAAAACGAAGTATATTTTCTTGGCGCGTGTAGTACGTAGCGAGCCTGGAATGACGTGCCGAGTGTCGCTCTAATCGCAACATGAGCAATTCAGAAAGTTCCAGAGTAAAACTCAAAACTATTGTTTCTGTGGTGCGTGTTTTAGTCAATTGCAAAATGCTTGCTGACACACGAAAGAGCACGCCGAGAGCTTAAAATTGACGTGTCGATTGCCGCTCTATGACGTAACACGAGCAAGTTAGAACCATTTTGTGCTTTTGCACCTTCGGGTTACTGTAACTCACGAAATTCAAATTTTCAAGTTTCGCAAATAATCCGTGAGTCGTGAGCTATCCACTGAGCTCGAGATCGTCTCTCTACGACGCAAATCAAGCGAGTTAGAGCGATTTTAGGGTTCGAATCTCGAGAATGGCGTTTCCCGTGGTGCGTGTTTGCGTAATGTTAAAAATTGTTGCTGCCGCATGAAAGAACACGTTGAGAGCTTTCACCTGACGTGTCGATCGCCGCTCTACGACGTAAGACGAGCGAGTTAGAGGCGTTTTGCGTTTTCGGACATTTGGGTTACTGTAACTCGCGAAATTCAAACTTTGAGTTTCGACCAATGGGAGAACAAATGGTCAATGAGTCCAGAGCTATCCGAGGTGCTCAAGATCACCTCTCTACGACGCAAGACAGACGAGTTAGAGCCGTTTTGCGTTTTAAACCTTCGGGTTACTGTAACTCGCGAAATTCAAATTTTTGAGTTTTGACCAATGGGAGAACAAAATGATCAGCGAGTCGAGAGCTATCCACTGACCTCGAGAGATTGTCTCTCTACGACGCAATTTGAGCGAGTTACAACGATTTTAGCGTCAAAATGTCGAGAATGGCGTTTTCGGCGGTGCGTGTTTGCGTAATTGAAACAACTTTTGCAGTCACATGAAAGAACGCGTCGAGAGCTTTCACCTGACGTGTCGATTGCCGCTCTACGACGTAACACGAGCGAGCTAGAGCCGTTTTGCGTTTTGACCTTCGGGGTACTGTAGCGCGCGCAGTTCAAACTTTTGAATCTCGACTTCTCTTAGCGGAATGATCAGTGAGTCGAGACCTATTCGTAGAGCCCAAGATCTCCGCTCTACGACTTTCCAACGCCGAGATCTGAGAGCGTTACAGACGCACGCACGCACGCACAGACGTACGCACGCACGCCGAGCTCTCGTAGGGTGTCGCCCGGCTGAGGCCGAGCGAAAAAACGCAATCTACGCGCTACAAAAAGTAGTCGGGCTGCGGCTTCTTGGAGGGGGCGCCGCGCGCGTCCTAAATTTGGGAAGCTTGGCACAATTTTTATAACAAAATAACACAAAACACACAAAAATACCTGCGGCGCCGCTTCGAAAATGGTGAATTCTCTCTGCAGCTGCTCGTCCAACTCCAAAATGGCCGCCACGTTGCCGCACCTGCAGATATCCTATATACTCTAGTCCTATATACTAAGCGGCATAGAGTCTGTCTGTCTGTTTGTTTGTTTGTCTGTCCGGCCATTTTCTGGAGACACAGGCGACGGATTCTGGAGATCTATACATCAAAATAACCGTCGTTAACTGCGATTTGCCCCCTCCTATTTTAAAACTTTCGCAGATTACTAAATTACACAAAATTCACGAAAATATCGACTGCACAGTACATTCTGAGCACTAAAGAGTGCCTACTGGCCATTTTCGTGGAAATTTCGCACTGTCGTGTCTCCAATCACTACTAAGTTGTCTCTGTGAGACTCCGACATGTATTCAGAGGCACG
Source organism: Linhomoeus sp. GSCO2_2 (assembly GCA_030248115.1). Taxonomy (NCBI): domain Eukaryota; kingdom Metazoa; phylum Nematoda; class Chromadorea; order Monhysterida; family Linhomoeidae; genus Linhomoeus; species Linhomoeus sp. GSCO2_2. Next base: position 71,502 of record JASAMZ010006204.1, on the reverse strand, counting down.
GGAACAGGTTCGATGATAAATGCAGGCACTGGCAAGGGTGCAGTCTCAAGAGACTTTTGATCTATCTGAAACCTCTTGTGGGCTAAACACAAACACCTATATGCAAAGTTCAGTGTAATTAAAGGCACGGGAGCAGGCGCAATGGTAAATGCAGGCACTGGCAGGGGCACAGTGTCAAATGTCTTTAGATCTATCTGAAATCTCCTACGGGCTAAACCCAAATGTCTATGGGCTAAACCCAAGAGTCTATTGTGTATTTACAGGCACGGGAGCTGGTGCGAGCATGAATGCAGGCACTGGCAGGGGCACAGTGTCAATTATGTTTAGATCTATCTGAACTCCTACGGGCTAAACCCAAATGTCTATGGGCTACACCCGTCTATTGTGTATTTACAGGCACTGGAGGTGTCGCGCCTAAATGTAGGCACTGGCAGGGGCACAATGTCAAATGTCTTTAGATCTATCTAAAGTGTTCTACGGGCAAAACCCAAGTGACTACGGGCTAAACCCAAGCATCTATTGTGAATTGCGTTATCCTCTTCATGCTCTGCAGATTACCAATATGCTATTGACCATGGAGATTCTCCTACGGGCTAAAGGCTCTAGTCCTATATACCAAGGCGCCCAGAGTCTGTCCGTGTGTTTGTTTGTTTGTGTGTTTGTCTGTGAGCGCTCTAGCGCTCACTACAGTTGACGGATCGCGATGATCTATGCATTAAACTGACCGTCAGAACACGCGGTTTTGCATCTTTGCTTTTAGAACTTTGACTGATGCCTAAATTCCAAATTATTTCGAAAATACCTATATACTAAGGCGCCTAGAGTCTGTCCGTGTGTTTGTTTGTTTGTGTGTTTGTCTGTGAGCGCTCTAGCGCTCACTACAGTTGACGGATCGCGATGATCTATACATTAAACTGACCGTCAGAACACGCGGTTTTGCATCTTTGCTTTTAGAACTTTGACTGATGCCTAAATTCCAAATTATTTCGAAAATATCGACTGCACCAGTACATTCTGACCACTACCACACGATGTAATTGGCGTCTGATTTCGCGACAAAAGTGCTTTACAGTGTCACCATTCATGACAGAGTTGCCGTTGTGGGACTCCAAAGTGTATTCGCAGGCACTGCATGCACTGGCAGGGGCTCAGCATCAAACTGCCTTTGATCTATGTCAAATGTCTTTAGATCTATCTGAAATCTTCTGCAGGCTAAACCCAAATGTCTACGGGCTAAACCCAACTATCTATTGTGTATTTACAGGGATGGGAGGTGGTGCGAGCATAAATGCAAGCACTGGCAGAGGCACAGTGTCAAATGTCTTTAGATCTATCTGAAATCTCCTACGGGCTAAACCCAAATGTCTATGGGCTAAACCTCAGCGTCTATTGTGTATTTACAGGCATGGGAGCTGGTGCGAGCATAGATGCTGGCACTGGCAGGGGCACAGTGTCAAATGTCTTTAGATCTATCTGAAATCTCCTACGGGCTAAACCCAAATGTCTATGGGCTAAACCCAAGCATCTATTGTGTATTTACAGGCTTGGGAGCTGTCGCTCGCCTAAATGTAGGCACTGGCAGGGGCACAATGTCAAATGTCTTTAGATCTATCTGAAGTGTTCTACGGGCAAAACCCAAGTGACTACGGGCTAAACCCAAGCATCTATTGTGTATTCACAGGCACGGGAGCTGGCGAGATCCTAAACATAGGCACTGACAATGGCACAGGGTCTAACGACCTGAGATCTAACTGCAGTGTCCTGCAGTGACTGAATTCGATGATTGCGTTATCTCCTTCATGCTCTGCAGATTACCCATACGCTATTGACCATGGAGATTCTCCTACGGGCTAAAGGCTCTAGTCCTATATACTAAGCGCCATAGAGTCTGTCTGTCTGTCTGTTTGTTTGTTTGTCCGGCCATTTTCTCTTGACACAGTTGACGGATCCTGGAGATCTATGGCTTAAACTGACCGTCGTGGGCTGGAAGGAATCCCCTCCTATTTTAAAACTTTTGCAAATTACTAAATTTCACAAAATTCATGAAAATATCGACTGCACAGTACATTCTGAGCACTAAAGAGTGCCTACTGGTCATTTTCGTGGAAATTTCGCACTGTCATGCCATCATTCACTCCAGAGCTGTCGCTGTGAGACTCCTACAGGTATTTGGAGGCACGGGAACAGGTGCAAAGGTAAATGCAGGCACTGGCAGGGGCACAGTGCCAGAAGGCATTAGCTCTATCTGAAATCTCCTAAGGGCTAAACACAAGCATCCATGTGTTTGCTTCATTGTATTCAGAGGCATGGGAACAGGTTCGATGATAAATGCAGGCACTGGCAAGGGTGCAGTGTCAAGAGACTTTTGATCTGTCTGAAACCTCTTATGGGCTAAACACAAACACACATATGCAAAGTTCAGTGTAATCAAAGGCACGGGAGCGGGGGCAATGGTAAATGCAGGCACTGGCATGGGCACAGTGTCAGAAGAGATTAGATCTATCTGAAATCTCCCAAGGGCTAAATGCAAGCATCCATGTGTTAGCTTCAGTGTATTCTGAGGCACGAGAGCTGGTGCAACCCTAAAAGCAGGCACTGACAGAGGCACAGTGTCAAATGACTTTAGATCTATCTGAATCTCCTATGGGCTGTTGTGAGCATTGGCTGTGGACCATAGGCCAATACATGTTGTGAGCAGTGGCTGATTTCCATGGGTCGATACAAATGGCCCTGTTTCCATAGGTGTTCAGCTATAGATATGCAGTATCACCTATGGGCTAAAGACACTAGTAAAGAGTACTAACCAGGGGGCGGGGGGGCCGAAACGCAGCAGAAGGAGGAAAATATGATGGGCGCCACTTAATTCGACGCGCTGTTTCTCGCGCGTACCTGCACCGATCTTGACAAAATTTTGCACACTTATACACTAATATGTTTGCTTTCGAACGCTATATAGACAATCGGTCTCAATGTCGCAATCGGTGGAGAAATCGGACGAAGTTTGAAATTGGCGCCATTTTCGCCGATTTCCGCTCCGTCAAACTTTATTTCGCCGCGCCTCAGCGCGGCGAGGTGTATATATACGGATGACAATGTCTGTCTGTCTGTCTGTCTGTCTGTCTGTCCGTGTGTGTGTCCGTCCGTGGCATTGAAGTAAAATGTGTGACATATGCGGTCAAGTAGACTCGAGGTCGCTGAGTACGGATCCGATGTCCGTTTCTGTTGCTAATTTCGCATTTTCGAGATATTCGCAATTAAAATTCGAAAATGTCGAAAATCGACTTTTTTGTCTGATGCGCTAGCCGCGAAATTTCTTCAGAAATGGAAGGAGCATGGACCGCGGATAATTTGTAATACAAAAGAAATTTTTTGCAGATGTGGAATTTAATAGAAATGCGCGATCATTTGCCACAATTGCATAAATTGACTAAAATACAAAGTCATTTAATGACGAATGTGAATGCAGAAATGGAAAGGTCATATGCCGATAAGAATTTGTGACATAGTTTATAAGTTTTTAAAAGTTGCAATTTCAAGATATTTTCAATCAAAATATAAAACTGTCGAAAATCGACTTTTTCACCTGATGATATAGCGGCGAAATTTCTTCAGAAATGGAAAGAGTATAGCCTGCGGATAATTTGCAACGCAACAGAAATTTTTTGCAAATGTGGAATTTAATAGAAATATGTGATTATTTTTCAAAATTCCATAAATCAACAAAATAGAACGTCGTTTTTTGACGAATTTGAATGCAGAAATGGCAAGGCCGTATGCCAATAAGAATTTGTGGCATAGTTTTACAGTTTTAATGAATTCCAATTTCGAGATATTTAGAATTAGATTTTATGAAAATTTTAAAATGGAGTTTTTCGTCTGATGGCCAGAACAGCTGTTTATTGATGAATGTGCACTCGGAAACAGAAATGCATACGCTGAAAACACGAATTCGCTCGCATCAAACTTTTGGCAAGTTTTTTGTTGGATGTGACGTTTTCACACAGGTAGGAAACATCAGATAAACGGCGTCGTATCATGCCGATAACATATAGCGAACGCGGCGATATCACTGAGCTTCAGATCAGCTGTACAGACAACCGTATCGTGGGGATAGGTGCACTTGGCATTAAGGAACACATTCTCAAGACACTTTCTCCAGATGCGGCCAACGATGTGTACAAAGTTCACTATACTGTTCACCAAAATTTGACAGACACAAAGCATAGGTTGAACCTTTTACACACACAGCTTGTTTGCCCGTAACTCCCCGTCCGTTGGACTTTGTTGGCGAGTGAGGAGTGCAAAAGAATGCTCTCGACAAGACTAATCGAATGGTGGCCGGACCGACCCGATTGGGCCACCCTGTAATTTGTTGTGGCCCAAAAAGCTGTCTAGCCCGCTGTGGTTAGTTTTGAAAAATTGTGCCCAAAAATTGTTTGGAAGCGAAATTCAAAAATCTGGCCGTACAGTTTTTGTAGGCACCCTTCCTTAGTGCTACATTGTTACGCAAAAAAATCTGGGCCAGCTCTTAACCTGTAGGAGGGCCTGGGGCTTAAGTGGTGAATAATTCTTGGTGTGGAAGTCGTAGCTTCTGTGCACAATTTTCTGCTTCGACCTGCACCGGATTTTTCTCGCATTTGAACATGATATAGTACCGTCCAATCTTAATCGAATGCAAGTTATCGCAAGTCTCTAGCTGGTGCGGCTTTCGAGATATGACCCTCCAAAGTCAACCGCTTTTAGTGCCAAATTCGCGTGATCAAATTGGGGTTTAGCGCCCCCTGTGTTAACATTTCGCCGAATAGAAGCCAATTTTCTCTTCGATTCAGTTGGTATCTCATCCCCGAACTTAATTTGCATTCATATATAGGCATTCAAAGTTGTGATGAACCTTAGGCACCATTCTGTAAGAGCAGCCAACTTTGAAGGCCTATATCTCGCGCGCCGTTCAACGTATCGTGATGCGGTTTTCACCATTCGAATCAGCGCTCAAAACTGCGTCGGGTGGGGCACCTTTCTGATAAAGTCTCGAAAAGAACTATTTTTCGGGAAATTTGCATAAAATTTTGACAATATGTCAAAAAAATTTTATTTGACCAAAACCGATACGCAGATGTTCGGGGATGAGATACCAACTGAATCGAAGAGAAAATTGGCTTCTATTCGGCGAAAGGTTAACACAGGGGGCGCTAAACCCCAATTTGATCACGCGAATTTGGCACTGAAAGTGGTTAACTTTGGAGGGTCATATCTCGAAAGCCGCACCAGCTAGAGACTTGCGATAACTTGCATTCGATTAAGATTGGACGATACTATATCATGTTCAAATGCGAGAAAAATCCGGTACAGGTCGAAGCAGAAAATTGTGCACCGAAGCTACGACTTCCACACCGAGAATTTTTCACCACTTAAGCCCCGGGCCCTCCTACAGGTTAAGAGCTGGCCCAGATTTTTTTGCGAAACAATGTGGCACTAAGGGTGCCTACAAAAACTGTACGGCCAGATTTTTGAATTTCGCTTCCAAACAATTTTTGGGCACAATTTTTCAAAACTAACCACAGCGGGCTAGACAGCTTTTTGGGCCACAACAAATTACAGGGTGGTCCAATCGGGTCGGTCCGGCCACCATTCGATTCGTCTTGTCGAGAGCATTCTTTTGCACTCCTCATTCGCCAACAAAGTCCAACGGACGGGGAGTTACGGGCAAAAAACCAAAAATTTACAATTTCAGAATTTCGAAAATTCCGACCCGCAGCCACATTGGCAACTCTCTCGTGCCTGCACCTAACGGGCTGAAACCACTTGCATTCGAAAGAGGACATCATTCCGCATCGCTAATATGTCATCAGAAAAATTTTATCTCTTCTCTAGCGTGAGCTAGAAAACAAGCTGTGTGTGTAAAAAGTTCAACCTATACTTTGTGTCTGTCAAATCTTGGTGAACTGTATAGTGAATTTCATTCGCATAATTAGCCGCATCTAGCGAAGGTATCTTGAAAACGTGTACCACAATTCAAATGCAGCTATTACCACGATACGGTTGTCTGTACAACTGATCTAAAGCTCAGTGTTATCGCCGTGTTCGCTATATGGTATCGGCATGATACGACGCCGTTCACCTGAAGTTTTATACCTGTGGAAATACACCACATCGAACAAAAAACTTGCCAACCGTTTGGTGCAGTCGTTCTCTACTAGGAATTTCGTTTGGTGTACGCATTTCTGCGTTATGACGCATTTGTAAAATTTTGGCAAATTGTGACGTATTTCTATAAAATTCCACAATTGCAAACAATTTCTTCTGTGTTACAAAATATCCGCGGTCTTTGCTCTTTCGATTTCTGAAGAAATTTCGCCGCTAGTCCATCAGGCGACAAAGTCGATTTTTGACATTTTCGAATTCTAATTGCGAATATCTCAAAAATGCGAAATTAGCAACAGAAACGGACACACAGACACACAGACACACACACACACAGACATTGTCAACCGTATATATACACCTCGCCGCGCTGAGGCGCGGCGAAAAAATAACCAATCCCGGACGATTTCAATATTGCTTCGCAATACCCGCTTGCGAAGAGAGAGCTTGTCAAGCGGAGCACAGAGAAGGGGGGAGCTCGTGAACACTTTTTTATATTTTAATTGTAAATATCTCTAAATTGCAGTATTTCAAAGCTGTAGAACCATGTCACAAATTCTTACTAGCTTACGACCTTTCAATTTCTGCATTTATATGCGTCAATAAATGACGTTCTATTTTTGTCAATTTATGAAATTTTGACAAATAATTGCGTATTTCTATGAAATTCCGCACATGCAAAAATTTCTTTTGTGTTACAAATTGTCCACGGCCTATGTTCTTTTCATTTCTGAAGAAATCTCGCCGCTAGCTCATCAGGCGAAAAAGTCGATTTTCGATATTTTCATATTTTAATTGTAAATATCTCCAAATTGCAATTTTTCAAAACTAAAAAACTATGTCACAAATTCTTACTGGCTTGCGACCTTTCAATTTCTGCATTCACATTTGTCAATAAATTACGTTCTGTTTTTGTCAATTTATGACATTTTGACAAACAATTGTGTATTTCTATCAAAATCCACATTTACAAAAAATTTCTTTTGTGTCACAAATTATCCGCGGTCTATACTCTTTCCATTTCTGAAGAAATTTCGCGGCTAGCTCATCAGGTGAAAAAGTCGGTTTTTGACATTTTCGAATTTCAATTGTGAATATCTCGAAAATGCGAAATTAGCAACACAAACGGACATTGGATCCGTCCTCAGCGACCTTGACTCTACTTGACCACATGTGTCACATATTTTACTTCGGTGCCACGGACAGACACACAGACACACAGACACACAGACAGACATTGTCATCCGTATATATACACCTCGCCGCGCTGAGGCGCGGCGAAATAAAGTTTGACGGAGCGGAAATCGGCGAAAATTGCGCCAATTTCAAACTTCGTCCGATTTCTCCACCGATTGCGACATTGAGACCGATCGTCTATATAGCGTTCGAAAGCAAACATATTAGTGTATAAGTGTGCAAAATTTTATCAAGATCGGTGCAGGTACGCGCGAGAAACAGCGCGTCGAATTAAGTGGCGCCCATCATACAGGGTGTCCCAACAAAACCGGGCAACTTCAAACTCGAATAACTTTCGCGTTTCTGCGAATTTTTTCACCGGTCCTGTTTTATTCAAGAGCAAACGCCATTGGATTTTTTCACCCAACGTTTCAGCGAAATCGATCAGATGAACAATCTGATACACGTCTTTGACTTCTTAGTCGATTTTCTAGGCAAAGGGGTTTTGCAGACGAACTTCCCTGGCCTGCAAGTTGGTGTTAGATATGGTGTCTGTTTCTGTGGCTACTTACAACAATGACCAACGCTACGAAAATGTCCTGAATCATTGTGGTGTGGACAAAATGGCATCTGGTTATTCTCCAACTGAGTTGGCGAAACTTGCGCTTTGGTTCAATAAAAATCGCAGCTTTGTGGAGACCCAGCGGCTATTCTCAAAGGAATTCGATCAAAACTTCTTTCTGTGGGGCTACCTAAAGGCTGTCGTCTACCAGAGAAAGCCGAATACCCTAGAAGAACTGAAACAGAACATCCGAGACGCCTGCGCCGAGATTCCGCGTGACATGATCGATCGTAGTCTGGTAGAGTACTAGACGCGCATGCAGAATTGCGTTGAAAACGACGGAGCCCACATCGAGCAGTTCCTTTGATCGATTTACTTGAAAGTTCGCAAGAATAAATCCAATGGCGTTTTCTCTTGAATAAAACAGGACCGGTGAAAGAATTGGCAGAAACGCGAAAGTTATTCGAGTTTAAATTTGCCCGGTTTGTTGGGACACCCTGTATACTGTTCACCAACATTTGACAGACCTTTAAGAGAAGTCGAGATTTGAAAGTTTGAATTTCGCGTGCTACAGTTACTCAAAGGTTCAAACAGCAAATCGGTCCTAACTCGCTCGTCTTATGTTGTAGAGCGGCATTCGTTCGACCGTTTGAAAGCTTACTCCCTTGGGGACCAGACTGCCGGATTTCGGCACCTCGAACTAGACTGTTGGCTGGTCTAGTTCGCCGATTTTGACACAAATGCCAGCATTGCTGGGCAAAACGCTAGCATTCCTGGCCTTATTGGTCACAGCAATGCCAGTTGTTCTCATAACGTAACACCAATGCTAGTATAATGGGAGAAAATGGTGTGGTCTATTTCGCTGACTTAACAGCAACACTGGCATTTGTCAACTCTGCCTCATCAATGCTGGGACTGAGATTTCGCGTGTTTATCTATGCTAGTATTGGACACCTATTGGCCAACTCGTCTTGGTAACAAATGTTTCATCAGAGTAATGACAGCATTGTTTAATGGTGTGTGATAAATGCTGGGCATTGGTCGCATAATATCCGACAATGACAGCATTCTTTGCAACCCGCCGAAGAACACTGGGCACTCGTCAAATCCCCCTCATAAATGCTAGCATGTTATGATCGTTTCGAACGATGCCGGGCATGTCTCATATAGCACAACTTCAGTCATGAGAAATGCTGGTATTGCTGCTATTCTGGTGACAACCGGTGGGTATTTTTGGCAGGCTCTTTCATCGATGACTTCAATGCCAGTATAAGCCATTGCAACATCCAACAATGATGGGCATGCTTCACAATACCATTTCGACCAGTATTAAGGCTGGCATTGATGCTCTAAACCATCTCGACACTTCGGAATCTCAATTTTATCAGAAATGCTGATATTTGTCATGCCGAACATTACAGAATGATCAACATGTACTGCCAGTGCCCTATGTCTTGATCCTGCTCTATTTGCTAAACACAAACTACACACTAAAGTGACTTGGCTTGCAGTTCGAGAGTCACTTTGCACTGGCAAATTTAGGCCGAGAGTGTTGAACACACATGTCGTGGTGTTCATATTTGAAGAATAGAGCAATGCCAACATTACGCACGAGCATATCCCTAAGCCAAATCCCTCCTCTTTCTCTCGGTTTAACCATCTGTGAGAGCGTGAGTTGTACTTGTACATTGCAGAGTGATGCAATTTTTATTTCCATTTGGTTTGCAGTACCTAGTGCTGAAGAATGTACTGCCATTACTACACTTCAGAAAGGACAAGAACTCAGTTGGAATTTGTTTACCCAATGTTTTGAATCTTGGTGCAATATTGGCATTTTGGTGCAGCCTATTCAGCATTGAGACTTGGCATGTTCGTGATTTGGCTGCGCCCGCAGGTACGAAAATGGTCAAATACCTCCCACCCCTTCAAAGTCCCCCCTCAGAGGGTCTAATCGTCAGTCCAATATGTCTCACTTGAGGGCTCTACTCCCCCATGAGGGACTCTCTAACTTAGGGACGCTTCAACAGACTGGGCTGAAACTTGGCACCTGCCGACCGTGTCACTGTCACTCTCACTTTGGCAGCTATGGTGCATCAAGAATGTAGCTGGCTTTGCTGATAGGTGCGAGAGGGGGGGGGGGGTTGATTTGGACAAACGGCTTGCTGCTCGTGTATATGTGCAGGAAAGTCAGCGAACGAAGGAACGGCCGACGCAAGAGCCGAGGCCGCCGACTTCTCTCGCGCGCCCACAGTCGTCGTCGTCACACAAGCGCAGAGTGACAGATAGAAATGGCTACATAAGCCGGCCGACGACGAAGGCTTGCTTCTTTCGCGCGCGCTCGCGCCGGCCCCGCGCCCCCGTCGACGACGGCGACGACTCATGTGGACGACGGCGGGCCAGCCGGCCGGTCGAACGATTGTTTACTGGCTTTTCCACAACTGTGGCTGTGAACTTGCTTGTGCTGTATCTGTGCCGCTGGCGGCAGCAAGCGCCGGTGCCGACGGGCCCCGCGCCCCGTCAGTTGACAAAGAAGCAGGACGATTGCGCCGCCGCCGCTGCTCGACGGCGATTCGTCGTTTTATTCTGGTGCTTGTTTGGTATCAACTTCTCGCTCTCTGCCCTCTCTCCTGCTCGTCGTTCGTTCGCACAGGCCCCTCGCACCCCTTCGTCCGTCTTCGTCTCGCCCTCTGCGCTCCGCCACAACAGTCACAGCGCGCTGCCACTCCCGCTGCAAACCTGCATCCATTCCATTTGCCATTTGAGCTTACATACGAAGCGAAGGGACACGACACCGGCCGCCAGCTTGTATCACCAACGGCCGTGCGTTTGCGTCTGTCGTCTCTGTCTGACGATAGGTGCGAATGCTGCCTGACGTGTAGAGTGAACACCCGATTCGTTCTGTATATAGGTAGGTACTCCGGTTTGCTTGCCCGTACAATAGCTGCCTCACGCAGGCGACAACTGGCACAACCAAAGCAGGCAATAGCGTAGAGAAACGGCTACTTAACATTAAGCAATTGGGACCTTTTCAATCAACGAGATAGCAGTTATACTGTAATTGACAGCTCGAGACCGGACCGGAGCAAGTGACAATGATGACAGTGTGAGTTCATACTTATGCAAGGGATCCGTCCTGACGGTCGATAAGTGAATTATGCCAAACGAGAGCGAGTGTCAACTACGAGCGAAACAACGTACATTCTACGTGCGAAGTGCTTAAGCGGGCGATACGTACAATGCCTACATTCTCTAGACCATGCGTAGTTGCATTGTCGTCATCGGGAATTTCCAATTACCGACGCGAGGCTAAGACGACCGGGGGAAGTCGTCTGTCGGCCGAGGGTCGCTTCAGCAGTCGGGCGGCGGCAACGCGCAGACTGTCAGCGTCGGCCGAGGGGCAACCGATGGCGGCGGAGGGAGACGGGGAAGCGCGACGACCGTTGCGACTGTCGCATTGCGCGGAAGGAAACTGGGCAGGTGATCCGAGCTCCACCACAGCCAGCACGTCTTCGTCCGCAGAGCGCCCCTCCTCGTCTTCGTCCACCCCTGCCACGATCAATCCGATCCGCATCCTGCTGGCTGCTACGGTCGATCATGACAAAACACAGTTCTAACACGATACCTAAGACTCTGGCGGCCGAGTAGTCCAGCATCTGGCGAGCGACCTCGGAGCCGCTCTCGACGCCGCCGGCTGTCAGTCGAAGTGGCGTCTCCCCGTCCGACTGGTAGCCCTTCGCCCCTGCGCCCTCCTCCCGGCCGCCGCTCCAGAGGCGCCTTCGTGAGTTCCGCCGACGGGACAACTTCGCTTCGCCCTCGGAAGCGTAGCCGTTGGAGAAGGCCCCCTGCCTGGAAGCGGCGCCGCCCCTGCGCCGTCGCCTAAGCAGCGCCATAGACGTCTTCCGTCCTCCGGGAGAGACTGCCAGCAACGACTCGGCGTCCGACTTCTCAGCCGCCGCCGAATCGACCAGTCGCTGCAGACTGAGCGCGTGGAAAGGGGACTCCGTCGTCTTTGTGGGGTACTGGCGTCCTTAGAAGAGATATGTTTCGTCGTCTCGATTCACAATAGAACGGAGCCCAATGTGGTTGGAACCTTGACGAGACTCCCCCGCGTCGCAAAACCCGGCGTCGGCAAACGGCTGGTGGCGACATCGTCCAACCAAGCAGTCTGAAGAAACCAAGAACCCCCTTCTTTTGCGACAGTATTGTAGCGGTGGTTGCCAACCAAAGGAGATGAACCCACCGTCGAAGACCCCAGACAACGCGGCAAGCGCCGCCGTGACCCACTGCTTGGCGAGTTGGCGATGGTGGGCTCTCAGAAGAACGGCACTTTCTTTCGCCTGCTGGCCCATAGAGGTGGAGGAAGGCCTGTCGAAGCCTGCAGAAAGAAGCGATCAAATGACTCTACTTACCGCCGAAAGGCTAAACCATTAACCTGCTGTTCTTCAGGTGGACCTGTGCGGATCTAATGGCATCCGTGCGGTTCTTCGGTACGGCCGGTAGAGAAGAGCTACAGCGGAGATCGACACATCGTTATATTCCTCAGACGATTTCGTGAAGATTGGCCTTTGTTGCGCGAAGATCGGATGAGTATTTCGGAAGTTATGCATGATTTCCTGATTGAAAAGATCCGCACAATTTAGAATACGCACCGGCGCAATACGGTTCACTCAATTATGACGAAATTTTTTGCACTTGATAAAGCTCGACAAGACGCATCCAACGCAAGTTACCGCAAGTCGCTGAGGTGCACGGTTCACGAGTTATGGCCTAAAGTTTGTCCCACTTCAACATAGGGCTCACAGGAATGAAAAGCTGCACAAACTTTGACACGCCAAACTCGTGAACGGTGCACCGCAGCGACTTGCGGTAACTCGCGTTGGATGCGTCTTGTCGAGCTCTATCACTTGTTAAAATTTCGTCATAATCAGACGAACCGTATTTAAACTGTGCGGTCAATCAGGAAATCATCCATAACTTCCGAAATACACATCCGATCTTCGGCAACAAAGACCAATCTTCATGAAATCGTCTGGGGAATCTAAGGGTGTGTCGATCTCCGCTGTAGCTTTTCTCTACCGGCCGTACCGAAGAACCGCACGGATGCCATTAGATCCGCAGAGGTCCACCAGAAGAACAGCAGGTTAAGCTGATCATTTCGTGCGCGTAGGTACTCTCATAAAGGGAGGTGCTCACATGCTCAAGTAATGTATTCACGAGAATGAGATGTGAGTAGCTGCGCGCACAGATTCCGTATGAATACGGTTGTGATGAGATTATTTGAAGAGCAGCTGTGATGAGTGGCTATTTGGCAAACACAAGCGTGAAATGATAGCCCTCACAATAACACTCACCACTGCAAAACGACTGTGAGCAACAGGCAAACAGCGCCACTCATCACGCGCGCCGCTGAAAGCACCGATTACACTGACGACAAGCCGCGATCCACCGTAGACGCACCGAGCGACGTGAGCAGCGCTTGTACTCCGGGCAGAGAGAACAGAGTCCCTTCCACGATCAACTCTGCGCCGCTGTCGCTCTCGTTCGTGGACAGGCGCTCCAGCTAAGAAGAAATAGCTTCGGTCAAAACATGTGACTGGAAGACGAAAACGCGGGCAACAGACCAGTGCGAGAACTCGTGACACGTCCTGCAGACGGAGACGACCAATCGCTTCGATCGAGTTGGGCGACAATCCTACATTGAAAAATGAATCTGGATGATTCGCAACACACATACATAACCTTCCCTCGGTTCACCTAGCACGGCCTGTAGGGTGGCGCTGGCTCTGTTCAAGATTCCCGAGCGGCAGCGATCGGGGAAGTAGACGGAAGCGGCGTCGACGTCGTCGCCGTCAGCCCAATGGAAGCCGACGACGGCGAGAAACCGCTTCCAACCGGAGACCTCTGGTCCCACTTTGGCCAGAACCCCCGCCTCGCTGGTGAAGAGCGCCTCCGCGTCGCCCGCGCGGATCCGCTGCAGAGACTTCTCCACCTGAAATGGAGAGACGAAGGGATGTCGGATGGATGCTTCCCCCCAAATATCGGCCAATAGAAAATTCGCCTGCGAACCTCTAGATTGTAAACATGTTGGCCTACGGCGCTCTCCTGCAACGCTATAGAAAATTCACATTTTCCCTGCGGCGTTCTAAGTAGCGAAAATTGTACATTAATCTTTAAAACTGGTAAACATTGTGTACCTACAACAGAAATTACAAAAATTTCCCCTCAGAAAATTCTGGATTCGCCATACATATGGATACCTACGTCGCTGGTTGTATGACCCACTGTGTCACCCTCCCAACCCAATAATGAGAAGCCAACCCACCAAGTGCAGTAGAACTCGTAGCGCTTGGCGGGAGTCGTCAACGCCGGCGCTGGTCAGCAGTTCTCGCATGGGCCTTCCCAGACAGCCCGCATTGAGTCCGCCCGGCGAAATGGCACGGCCGAATGCGACCAGTCTGACTTCAGCACGGCCGCCGCATACTTCGAGCGCCTCGCCGACAGTACTGCCCTCTTCTAGGCTGCCGTAGAGCGACGAGAAGATGTCATCGGTGCCTAGAGAGTGTAGGACTGTGCCCGATAATACCCTTCTCCGGCCCAAAGTTCACGAGCTCATGCCCAATGAAGTACCGGGTGTCCCAAAAAAAAGTATCCACTTTTTCTCCAGCGCACTGTTTGCCCCCCTGTGAATCAATTTTGACGAAACTTGGTGCACATATGCCCAGATGTGTTCTACATGAGTGTTCCAAATTGTACCCCAATCGCTTTGGCATAGCTTGATTTACGACCATGTAAACTGCTCGCGCCAGAATAACCTGTTGTCCTGTTGCTAATGCAGATAATGTCGACAAAGTGGCTAAAACAGAACCGAAGCACCACGTTTGAATCAATTGATGCCCTGAAAGCAAAGATTAACTAAGTCTGGGACGATCTTCCACAGGACGTGATTTCATCCTTTTAAGGACGGGGAGCACAGGACGAGCATCCTTTTAACCTGTTGTTCTTCAGGTGGATCTGTGCGGATCTACTGGCATCTGTGCGGTTCTTCGGTACGGTCGCTAGAGAAGAGCTACAGCGGAGATCGACACATCAACAGATTTCCCAGACGATTTCATGAAGATTGGTCTTTGTTGCGCGAAGATCGGGTGAGTATTTCAAAAGTTATGCATGATTTCCCAGTTGAAAAGAGCCGCACAAGGTAAAATACGCATCGGCGCAATGCGAGTTTTCCGATTTTGACGAAATTTCAACACGCGATAGAGCTCGAAAAGGCGCATCCAACGCAAGTTACCGCATGTCGCTACGATGCACCGTTCACGAGTTCTGTCATGTCAAAGTTTGCGCTGCTTATTCATCCCTATGACCCCTATGTTGAAGTAGGACAAACTTTAGACCATAACCTATCCGACAAAAAAGCCTACGTGGTAGGCTGTCCGCCGGCGGACACCGCTTCCAGCGGCGGACATGCCATGTCCGCCGCCTGATGTCCGCCCAGTTGATGGTAACAGTTGAAATTTGATGCTTCTTCATGATTTGGCAGTGATTAGTGATTGAATCTATTTGTGGAGTCTTGTTATGGACTATGTGTTGTTTCTCAGCTGTGAGTATCATGATTCTGACTTGTTCCGAAGTTGACTTGCTTGTAACCTCGATTTTCCTACATGAGAAATTCTTGTCATCTGCATTAATTGTTATTTCCAGCTGAATTCACCA
Source organism: Linhomoeus sp. GSCO2_2 (assembly GCA_030248115.1). Classification (NCBI taxonomy): domain Eukaryota; kingdom Metazoa; phylum Nematoda; class Chromadorea; order Monhysterida; family Linhomoeidae; genus Linhomoeus; species Linhomoeus sp. GSCO2_2. The sequence goes on along the minus strand of JASAMZ010006204.1, from coordinate 55,913 downwards.
ATTACACTTACTCCACTCGACATTCTACACCTTCCACTACTTAGCAACTTAGTATGTACCTTGTGGTTGTTGCCATTTCGGGCCTCAAAGCAACTTTACATTGCTCATTTGTCATTCATACTGGTTATGGTAACATCGGCACTTTGCCTAGACATCGTTGAAGATGAAGGGCACTGCACCTATGATGAAGTGCACTGCAGCAACCACCTAGTTGAATAGGAGGAGATCGTATGAAGTCATCGCGCCATTCCATCACTGTATGAGGGACCTTGGCAGGAAAGGTGGTCAGTATTTGCATTACCACCAACGTTACCATAAATTGACATGAACAACATCGAGAATTGTATCCAATGCCAAAAAATGCCACCAAAGTGAGCGAGTGCACAAATTCAGGCTGACAACAACACACCACATGTTCATCTACCCTCCGTTGTACACAACACAGTGTGTAAACATGAGAAATCACCATAAGTGAACTATGAGCATGGCATCTGTCACAACAATCACCAGAACTAGCAAGACAAATGTGAATTACAAGTGTAATCACCTTAGAAAGGTTATATAACTTATTATAGATGTTAAATAGATGAAACATAGTCCAAACATATCATTTTTACTCATCTGAGTCCACTCGGGCTGCATGCTTGATGAAGTATTTGCGTTACCATCAACATGGATGTTACCACAAATTGACACATGTCCGCTCGGCCTTCCGACATGTCCGCTCCACCGTGGTAACACCCCGGTGTCCGCCGGGACGTGTCCGCTCCAGCGGACATCCAAAGGAGGCGTGTCCGCCGTTTGTCGGATAGGATAACTCGTGAACGGTGCGTCGTAGCGACATGCGGTAACTTGCGTTGGATGCGCCTTTTCGAGCTCTATCGCGTGTTGAAATTTTGTCAAAATTGGAAAACTCGCATTGCGCCGATGCGTATTTTACCATGTGCGGATCTTTTCAACTGGGAAATCATGCATAACTTCTGAAATACTCACCCAATCTTCGCGCAACAAAGACCAATCTTCATGAAATCGTCTGAGGAATCTGCTGATGTGTCGATCTCCGCTGTAGCTCTTCTCTAGCGGCCGTACCGAAGAACCGCACGGCCGCCATTAGATCCGCACAGATCCACCTGAAGAACAGCAGGTTAAGGACGGGGTCGAGGCTGTCACGACAGCCTGAAATGTGCTATTGAGGCCCATGGATGTCAAATTGAGGCCAAATTTGTCAAGTTGTAATATGTCGACCCCTTAGCTACGTTTATCTGAGTGTATTTGGTTGCAGTTTGCCAGCGGGAACGCAGGGGGACTGCGTACATGTAGGTCGAAGCGGGTTTGCATGTACCTCACTTAAACGATTGTAGCTAAGCTTGTGTTAGGCTTTTGCTAAGAAAATTTGGTGAGCCGATTAACAACATTATATTGTATGAATGTGCAAAGTTTGGTTGAGATATGTCGTCGCAGTCGCGAGTAATGAGCCGGAGAAAAAGTGGATACTTTTTTTGGGACACCCGGTACTACTACAGTTGAACTGCGCTGCGCCTTCAGCGCTCACTGGCGCAATATGAAAATGTTAGTCTTTCGACAATATTATCTTGGCGTTGATTCAACACACTTCGTTAATCTCCACAATAATCCTACAAGACCGCAGTACCTCTCATGACCACAGCGGAGCCTATGCCAGCCGCGTGAGCGGCCAGCAGCCAGGACGCGGCCCGCTTCTCTTCGGCACCTTCGAGCAGGCGAATCACCAGAAGCGCGCCATTCGGGAAGGAAGTCTCTGCCAAGTCCCCTGGGCCAAAGTACTCCACCGGACAGGTAGCGTCCTCCGATGCTTCCGCCTTCAGCGGCAGCGCCGTAGAACTGACGTCTGCGCTGGCTTCCTCCAGTTCCACGTGCACCACGGCCGCCTGCTGAAGCAGCCGTCCAAACTGGGCTCTCGCCACTTGCCCAGGTCGTACGACGACGCGCCCGGCGACGCTGCCGAAGCTGTCCATTGCGGCGCCGTCGTCGCCCGCTGCCTCTTGGAGTGCTCCGCGATAGAAGAGCAAGACAGACGGCTCGGAGCGGGAAGCCGAATCGACGCAGCGAAATTCGTCTCCACAAGGGGCCAGGTAGGGGATTTGAAGAGGTGAATACTTCGCGATGTCCGAGGAAATGACAGAGTCCATCGCCGGTGCTAGGCAATAGAGCGGGCCGGATAATGACGACGTCTCGTCATCCAGCGAGCGCGCCTCCAGATTGTCCAAGGTATCCCACAGAAGTTCGGCTAGCAGTGGACGCACAAACGTCGCGCAATCTCCCAGGACGTGTTCTAGACAATTGGGCGCATCCCCAAAGTCAAAGCGTCCTGTGACGACGCCCATGGTAGCTGAAACGTGACTGGCTTGGACTAGTCAGCGCATACGATTTATTGGAAGGACGGGAATCGCCTCACTTCCGTTGCAGTCCAGTCTCCACAGTAAGTATCGGGACGAGTCCACTGGGAGAAGAACGGCCGCGCACCCGTTGCAGCCGCCGAGGAAGCGCTCGAGAAGTCCCGACGACCTCTCGACGGCGTCCAAAAGAGGTCTGGCTCCGACGCCGGCCAGTGAACAGGCGACGTCGTAGCTTCGCCTGCAGAGGTCGTTGGCCGCCAGCAGCGAGTCATGGCTGCGCCCGAGCTTGGCGAAGACGCACTGCAAACGGTGGAACAAAAAATCCTACTTGTTCACGTAAATATTGGCCAACGAAGGACCACAACCCACCAGAGACACAAAACTCGACATCAGGGGATCGGCCAATCTACGCACATCAAGGCCATAGCGCAGGGCCCGCCAGCAAATGGTCGCCGCGTCATCGTAGACATTTTGTGTAGCCACTACAAACGAATTCACCCGTTCCTGCAACGCAAGGGCGACCTATAAATTAAGTAATGCTGACAGAACAGCCAAGTCGAGCGACCAACCTCTAGCCCATTACTGTCGCATTTCCACGCCAGCAGGGCGCAACAAAAGTTGACGGCCTGCGATAGCTCAATAGGTGAACTCTCGGGTTCACCCACCAACACGCTCTCAAGTTGATCCAGCTGCGACTGGGCGTCGCCCCAATCCTCGCAGCCCATCGAACACAAGGCTGGAATTGGAAACGGAAAATAGCTCTGTCCTGAGTACGATACGTTTCAAGCGTTCACAGAAACAAACCAGAGAAGAAGGCGGCGTGACTCTTCAGCTCCTGCAAGTGCGGCTCCCAGTTCTCAGAGGAAGCGCAGTTGACGAAGTGGCCCGATGCGGCCATATAGTCGCGTCGCCCTTCGCAGAGTGCTCGTCCTTTCAGAAACTCGAGCATGCAGTTCAGTCCGAAGAGCTAGAATGACTAATGAAGTGTGGAGGTGTACACCACAGGAAGCAGTGATCGAACTAGCGTAGCTCACGTTGTTTTCCTCCATCTGCTTCAATCGATGAAGCCAGGACGACACAAAGTCAGGATCTCTACGCAGCAAGCCGTATCCCACCAGATCGACCGAACACTCGAAGACGCATGACTTGGTGCGTTCATCTCCACCGGCGGCTCTGGCCTGGTCCTGCGCCGTGGCCCAGTCGAGATACTCTTCTACAAGGTCCGCTACAACCTCCTTCCCATCTGTCAGAAGTCCGTTCGCCATCAGCGCCGTGCCATAGTAAGACTTCTGTAAGGCAGGGTCCATTTCGCCCAGGTAGGCGCCTTCTAGAGAAGCGGCAAGCGCTCTTCGGTCGTAGCCGCAGAGGAGACGCAGCTGGTCGAGTCGTAGTCTCTCGGCAAGGGTAGGCGAAAGAAACGAAGGAACACAGCGCAGCGCTTGGTCCAAGCAAAATGTCGCTTCCGAGTAACATCCATGCTGCTCGAAGTGAGACGACAGCTTCGTGAAAGCTTCGCGCAGGCGCTTTTGCGAAGTCGCAGTCGTGTTCGGTTCACAGGGAAGCGCTCCCACCGCGCTGAGTAGCGCTCGGACCACTTGGCCACTCAACTGGCAAACGCGACAAACTTCTGCAACACCAAGCATAGACGACGCTTCCTCCAAAGAGTCGCCAAGTTGTCTCGCAAGGTAGGCTTGATGGTCGAAGTATCCTACAGCTTCCTTGGAAGAGTCAGTCCGACAGCAGTACTGGCCAATCTTTCCCAGCATATTGCATAATACACGTCCACCACCACCGGAAGTTGACTGCAAAAGGGCCAAAGCCTTGTCCAGGAATCGGCGTCCACTCCTCGTGTCTCCAGACTGCTCGTAAGCTTCCGCGATTTGGCAACAAAGTTGAGAGATCGACGAGGCCGACTTTCCCGACGTCATTTTCAGAGCCCCAGTGAATATCCGCGAGGCACCAACTTTGTCGGCACGCAGCAGCAAGGCGCCACCCACCGATACAGCGGCCGATAGCAACTGCTCAGGCCTTCCACCGATGTGAGCCAGAGCCAAGCTGTACTTGAAGCAGTCAAGCGACTGCGAGAGGTCGCCGAGGGCCGAGTATCGGCTGCCCATGGCCAGGTAGACGTCGGCCATGGCCTCGACGTCCCGGCACTGCTTCACAACCGTCAGCTCTTGTTCGTAGTAGCGCAGCGCCTGCCGGTGCTTCCCCAAGACGCCATAGGCCTCCGCCAGACATCTGCAGCTCCTCCTCTCGCAGGCGACGTCCCCACACTCTTGCGCCAGCATCAGGCTGCTCTCGGCCAACGGCAAGGCCTCTTCCGCACCTTCTGGGCACAACGAGACTAACAGACGGGCCAAGAGCAGAGATGCGACCATGGTACTCGCTTGGTCCTCGCTCGGTCCGACCAGTCCAGTAAGCAGGACAAACACTCGCTCCAAATCTCGTGTGCTGACGTCGGCGAAAACCTCTTCCACTTCCAATTTGCTGGTCGTCTGCATCCGGTCCACAAAAGTGCGACAGAGGAGAAACGTCGCCTCGCGCCTCCTTTCAACGTTGCCAGCCATGTCGGCCAAGGCTTTCGCTTCTTCGCAGAGGCGAACTGCTCGACCCTCTACAAGCGAATCCTTGCGTGAATAAACAGCAGCCAATTTCAGAAGAGCGACGCACAGGAGGTCGTGGTCGTTCAACGCTCTGGCAATCTCAACTTGCCGACTGTAGAGGCGCGCGGCGTTTTCGACGTGACCACTTCCCAGGTAGCTGGCCGCCAGCGAACCACAGGCCGCCGCTTCCAGCCTGGGCGACTTCAGGTCGAGCGCCACTTGAAGTTGCTTCGCAGCGAAACGTTTGGCGGCCCGCCATCCTGTCCGGTTTCCACGACGCTGATAGTATAGCGAAAGCTGCCCCAGTATCTCGCAGCGAAGTCTCAAATTGGCACAAGCAGTCGCCAACCGAAGTGCCTCGACCAGACAGCGCACCACTCTTTCGCCTCCCAAAGGATCTCCACGGCTACCGTCGTCTCCTCCAACGTCGAGCGACGCCAGGTGAAAGAGCGCCTTCGCCTGCTGTTCCGCGCTTCCAGTTCGAGTAGCCAGCTCCAGAGAGCGTTCCGCGAAGCTCACCGCCATAGCGCTGGAACCCCCTCGAGCAGAAATTCGAGAAGACGCCAGTAGAGCGTCGAATTCCAGGCCCTGAAGCCCGTCTAGCTGCGCCTTCTCAAGCGGTCCATTGACACTGTTCAAAACTTCGTCGACGGCCGAAGCACAAGCGGCGTACGCATCCGCGGCTTCATCATAACGTCCCAGTTTCTCGTATAAACGGCCAAGCATAGAGAGGACCCTGGCGGAGGAACAAAGGTCGCTACCCTAAACGAAATAGAGGGTCAGTCGCATTGTCTTCTGTAACTAGTTGTAGCGGCACCTGGGTTTTTTGGGCCATAGTGAGGGCCATGGCCCCTAGAATTTTGGACCGGGCCCCAAAGATTTTTGGTTAGGGGCCACGGTTTAACAGGGGTGCCCCTGTTCCGACAACTCAAAACTAGCACTTTTACAGAAATTTTGGCCCATTTGGCCCCCAGGCCCCAAACGAAAAGAAAAGCTAGAGCGGCACGGAACCTGTGACAGAAGATTTCGCTGCTCCTCGTAATGGTGCAGCGCGTCGGCGTCGTTCCCTTGGGATCGAAATAGCATTCCCAAGTTGGCGTGAGCTCTTACACGGCCGTCCGTGTCGCCTGAAGGATAGCCTTCTCAGTTTGTACTCAACTCAAACAACGTGCGGTCTTACCTCAACGACTGAAAGGATAATAGTACGGCGTGGCAGGAGTTTTGGCGTCTTACGGTCTTACCGCGTTCATCCGAAAGCTGCAGGTCGCGCAGCATGTATCCGGCGGCCGCCTCGAACCTGCCCAGCCTCCAGCAAGCGGTCGAGAGGGCGCTCAGAAGGGACTGGCTCAGGCGAGCGGAATTGGTGCCCACAGCCAACGCCGCTTCCATCAGTTCCACAGAGCGCGCGAGCCGACTCCCCTCCTCTCCTTTCGTCGCTCCCACTGTCGACAGGCCGCCCAATTCTTCCTCGCTACCCTCCATGGACGAAGCGGCGGCACCGACGGCGGAGGCCGAAGTCAGCAAGAGCTGGCCGACGACGCTCAGCAGAACGAATACACTCTCGTGAAGTCCCAACGCTTGCAGCTCCTCGAACGCGCTTGCAAAGCCAGCTGAAACTAAGACGTCCATTCGCATTGGTCATCCGGAATCTTTTGCTGTACCATACACAAAACAAGATGGTTTGACTGGTCACTTCACCGGATATCGCGGAATCGGCCAGTGCGGATTCGGTAAAGCCCTGTAGAAGCGCCTTATTGTTCGGGTCGTCAACTAGTCCTTTGGCGTTAGTTGAGAGGGCTTCGGAAAAGCGACCCATGCAGCGAAGAGCGTGGCCCTTTCTTTGCAATGCCTGAAGAGGAGTCTTTTGATCAGTGAAGCACAACCAACGCCACCTGTCATGCACCAACCTTTGTCCAAGAGGGCTTCAATTTGTAAGCGCGATCGGCATCGGCGACGGCTTCGTCGAAGCGACCGAGCTTGCAGAGGATGGCGCTGCGATTCGAGTATAGCACGTGACTCGTTGGGTCGAGACGAACGGCCACGTCGTAGTTGGCAAGTGCTTCATCGAAGTCGTAACGCTGACACGCCGCCGCACCTGCTTCCACGGCGGCCTTGAACTGCGCCGAAGGCGTACTGGACCGTTTTGGAGATGAGAGAATAGGTGCCGGGTAATGGTTACTGCGCCACCCATTTCCATCATCCATCGCAAATATCTTGTCCAGCTGCAACAATCAGATCAAGTTTGTTCTCCGAGTCCGACTATTATGAGTAAGTTGTAGACGTAGAAATCGTTCGAATAGACGCCTCTTCACTACTTTTGACAAGGGCCACGCAAGTGGTAATCCGCAATTGCAACAATCATCGGTATAGTATACCAGTGAAGCTATGGCGTAATCGTAAACATTGAACTCGTTCGTACGAGCTCTAACTAAGAACTGCTGCTTTATCGAATCACAAAACGCTGTCACTTCATAGGGTGCAGCCGTACGACTTGTTTTGAAGTTCGATTGTATTGAATCGTGTAGAAAATTCCATAAACTATTTCTGAAATCTTTGTTCCTTACTTCTAGAATCACAGGTCGAACACAGAAACTTTCGAAATTCAAATTCCAGAAAACACGAATTTGCATTCTACCGTACTCGGTACTGGTTTGTCGTTTTGAATTCGAAGTTACTTTTGCCTGCTATATTTTGTCAAAAGTCGCAGTGTGCGCGGAACTGGTTTCAGCAAGCGCAGAGTTTGAAAAGTGAAAGATGGGTGCGGGCCATTCGAAGAAGTACGACCTCAAGAAGGGGGAACAGCAACAGCAAGCGGCCGGTGGGACCAGCGAGTCGATCAGTCCCGCCAGACAACAGGAACAGCCTCCGCAGCAGCCGCTGCAGCAGCAGCAGACCGAAGCCAGCGTCACGACCGTCTCAGATCCCATGGCTGCCCAAAAGACGTTTCTCTGTCCGGAGAACGACATGAAGGATGGAGAGTAAGCAAATCGTGACGTGATGGGGATAGTGTGGCGAGTCTGGTCGCTGTTGTGCCACATATTTTCCGTATACTTGGCTTTCAGAATGCGAAGCTTCGAAGTTGGAGAAGCGAAGGTGTTGCTCGTGAAGGAAGCTGGCCAGTTCCACGCTCTGTCGAACAAGTGCACTCACTACGGCGCTCCCCTTAGCGCAGGTTTGTTGGTGCGCTTTCTCTGCCACACAGATGAAATTTACTAGATCGAGCTCTTGGTTTGACTGGAGTGCGCAAATTGACCGCTGCTGATTTAGTTGGTTGTCCGCCGACTATTCGCAGATCGCACAGGAAGAGACGCCTGACACTGGTAGGCTTCCATTCTTCTTTAACTCTCAGGGTCGTACTGTGGCGGTAAGGTGCGCTGTCCCTGGCACGGCGCTTGCTTCGACCTCGCCACCGGCGACATCGAGGACTTCCCTGGTCTCGACAGTCTGCACAAATTCCAGGTTGCTCACTCCTTAGCATTCGTTCTTCGTTTGAATGGTCATAGGCTGGCAGCTTCAAGAGCTTTACAAACGTTCACCACAACGACATCATGTGAAGTATGTAGCGGTTGTGCTTACTTGACGTGTTCCGAACCGACATAAGCCCAGCATATCTGTTTGTGCAGTTTACGGCGCCTTGTTGACAAACAGGTTGTGTTCTTGGAGTTCGTAAGGCGAACACCATTATAGCCATATGACAGTACATCTGATGGTGTGTGCTACTTGTGCTGTGATGGCAACACCGCTTCTCACACGTTTGGGCGCTTTGTGTTTTCACTTCTGCACGGAGAAGGGCTGAGTGGTAGGTAGTGCGAGAGCCAAGCCAACAGTCGATCGATTATCACTAGTCATCACGGGTTGATCACATGAAGGTCAGAATCGTTCAGTTGAGCGCTCATCGCATGCGCGGCACGTAGGCCTTGACCCTTCGGTTGCCGATTGGGACCAGCGACTCGAGCGGGTGGGAGGGCGGCGTTGCGACGTCCGGCTCATGGGTGGATGGCAGCGCCTCTTGAAGCTGGAAGGACTCGACCACGTCGTCGATCTTGATCTCGGAGTCGACTTCGTCTGAGACCAGCGACCTGGTCGAAGAGCGCGGCGTTGCGACGTCTGGGGAAGGTGGCAGCGCCGCTTGAAGCTGGAAGCTGGAGGGAAGTGGGGCTGTCCCTTCTTCGTCCGAAGGTGGTCTGGGCGACACGGCTTGTGGCGACTGCGCGATTTCAGCGAGGAGCGGAGGCGTGCTCGCGGTCTGCTTCGGCGGCTGCACCAGCTCCGTCTCGCTCGGCAGCCTGGCGGTTTCTTCGTCGCTGTGAGGCTCCTCCATCTCGCTCGGCAGTCTGGCGGTTTCTTCGTCGCTGCGGGACTCGACCACGCCATCTATGTCACTCTCGGAGTCGACGACGACGATTGGGACAGCGACTCGATCGGAGAGCGCGCCGTTGGGACTTCTGGGGAAGGTGGCAGCGCCTCTTGAAGCTGGAAGCTGGAGGGAAGTGGGGCTGTCTCTTCTTCGTCCGAAGGTGGTCCGGGCGAGACGGCTTGTGGCGACCGCGCGGTTTCAGCGAGAAGCGGAGGCGTGCTCGCGCTCTGCTTCGGCAGCTGCACCAGCTCCATTTCGCTCGGCAGCCTGGCTGTTTCGTTGTCGCTGTGGGACGCGACCACGCCGTCGATCTTGCTCTCGGAGTCGACTTCGTCTGGAACCAGCGACTTGATCGGAGAGCGCGGCGTTGCGATGGCTGGGGAAGGTGACAGCGCCTCTTGAAGCTGGAAGTTGGAAGGAAGTGGGGCTGTCTCTTCGTCCGAAGGTGGTCTGGGCGAGACGGCTTGTGGCGACCGCGCGGTTGCGGCGAGGAGTGGAGGCGTGCTCGCGGTCTGCTTCGGCAGCTGCATCAGCTCCATCTCGCTCGGCAGTCTGGCGGTTTCTTCGTCGCTGTGGGACTCGACCACGCCATCGATCTTGCTCTCGGAATCGACTTTGACGACTGGGGACAGCGACTTGATCGGAGAGCGCGCTGTTGCGACGTCTGGAGAAGGTGGCAGCGCCTGCTGAAGCTGGAAGTTGGCCTGCCCGTCGCCGTCCACGTCCACCAGCACGAAGTTCTTGGACGGCGATACCGGCGAACCCAAGTCCGTGAACGACTCGTCGTCGTTGACTTCCACTACCGCCGTCGACGACATCGTCTTCTTTCTTCTAATTTGAAGCTTAATATTTACAGACAATTATATACACAATTGAACTCTAGTAGAATGAAGCTGGTGTCTCATGCTTGTGCATGCAATTTATACGAGTAGCGAGGATGCAAAACGTCTGTGCATACCAATGCAACGTGGCACTGCCATTACGTCATGTTGCGTGGCACTTGGTACCGTACTTCTACTTCAAGAAATGTACATAGACGTTGTACGATAGACGTACATAGACGCTGTACTGTATCGTAGCACTTGCTATAGTGATAGTTTCGAGGGAGAGTTAGCATTCGGTGTTTGCTGTGTGGGCTGGAGATCCACATTCTTCTTTATTTTTGAGAGTTGGGTCGTCGAAGGCGACGCTAGACACGTTTTAGTGTGGCGTATACATACTGCCGGTCCCCTATAGGACTTTGCAGGATGTCATGTTTGTTTAGGTGTCGGTCGACGAGGGCAACATCTACGTTGTCGCGTCTCAGCAGCAAGTGGAGCAGACGAAGCGAGACAAGCTTGCAGGCGTCGAGAAGTTCGCCGTCGCTCCTGGTGACCCCGTCGTCATCGTTGGAGGAGGTTGGCGGCCATCTGATTTGCCGTTTGGTCTCGGCAACTGGCCGACGTCCCTTCTTCTTCTAGGAGCGGCGGCGGTCAGCTGTGCCGAGACCCTGCGCCATGAGGCCTTCCAGCAGCGCATTGTCGTCGTCTCCCAAGAAGACACCCTGCCCTACGACAGGCCCAAACTGAGCAAAGTCAGCCGCCAGCTTTGCCCTTGCTGGTGCACTGCGCGTTGGCCATCAAATCAGCGCGGTCTTCATTCAGGCCCCTGGCACGCCAACCGACAGCCTGCTTCTCCGACCCGCGGACTACTACGCGCGAATCGGCGTCGACTTCGTCTTGGGCGTCTCGGTGATCTGCTTCCCTTCCCTTCGTAGTGTACGCGAATGGTACATACCAAGAAGATCGTTGGAGGCAACGCGCTGTGGCGCGAACCTCTTTCTTTCGCTTTGGGGTTGGTACATAATATCCTGTCGTTTGTAATTGGTACCAAGATGCAGCCTGACTATCCTATGTAAATCGACGGCCAAATCGGTGGTTGTGCGCTCGCTCATTGGAAGCGCAGTACCGCCATTCACAACAACAGGCGAGCGGTCTGAAATCCTCTGAGAAACTGGTGGTCTTGTCGAACGGGGACGAGCTGCGCTACGGCCATCTGGTCGTCTGCACCGGCGGGACGCCGCGCCGACTGACCTGTGCCGGTGCCGAACTCGACAACATCTGCTACCTTCGGTCGCCCCACGACGGCCAGCGCATCGCGCAGACCACCAGGGGCAAGCGCGTCGTCGTCGTCGGCTCCTCCTTCATTGGTATGCACATATGTACATTGGAAGGTTGTGTCCAGCCAGTCCAGAGCGCGTGGGGCAGAATTGGCTCTGGGTCGTGCAGCGCACAACAGCACATGCGAGCTGTTTTCGCCTATCCTGGTTCCTCGAGCGGCCTACCCGTTTGTCGCTCTAAATGCTGTATGTGTGGCAAAGTCCCTACTTTAGTCGGCTTCAGTTTCCTACTTTGGGTCGGTTAAGTTCGGTTCTCGATTCAAACTTCGCTTAACGGTTCTACTCAAAGGTTCCTCACGAAGGCGTAGGCACAAGTACAGTCGTAGGAGTATGGACGAAAGGCAGCTAGGAAAACGATCCCGGTACTAACAAACAGCGAAGTTTATATACGCGTCCAGACAACAGGTTGGGCGAGATTAGAGAACCAGTCGGACACGACTCGAGGCTAAATCGGCGCAGTGGGAAACAGGACGGCGATTAAGAGACGTACAAAGTATGGGCGGCGGTTACTTCAGAGAGGCGGTGTGTGCGGTCACTTCAAAGTCTTCGTATAGTCTTCGTAGGCGTATGCGCGGTGGGGGAGAGAGAGCAGTTGGGAGAGAGGGACAGCGATAACAATCCAGTTCAGAGGGGGGGGGGGGGGGGGTGGGTGTCTTCTCCGTCTTCGTTCTTCCTTCTTACCTATGCGAAACTATGTATAGCAGCGAACGTGAGACAACAATACACAATAACACGACAATTGTATTGCGCACGTCAATTCTACCGTAGGGTCGCTTCAGAACTTCTTCACACCTCCCCTTTTCCTAGAAGGGCGACCGCGCCCTTTCTGCTGCTGCGGCCGCTGGAGGAGGAGGGGTTTGGAGCAGAGTCCCTGGATGATGGGGGTGGCGAGGTCGCTGGCCTTCCAGAGGTTGGCCCGGAACGACTGCTCGGCTTCTCGGGCGCTGTTGCGACGCTGGTTGCGGGACTTCTGACGCTTGGTCTGCCTCCGGCTCTGCTGTCGGTCGTGGTCGTACTGGTTCCGGTAGGCCTTGTGGGCGCTGCTCCGACCTCTCTTGTGGTTGTTGCTCGGGGCGTTGGCCTCGTCGTGCCGGTGCTTGCGGGAAAATTGGCCGTTGCCCTGGCCGTTGCGCGGGGTGCGGGTCTTGGGCTGCTTCGTGGCAGAAGCGGCTCCGGAGCGCACTTTCTCCCCTTTCCCCCTTTTCCCTCGAGTGCGCTGAGTCGTGGGCGCCGGTGTGTCGTTGGGAGTCTCGGACTCCTCCTGAGGGGCTGCCATGCCCTCGGGCGCCTCTAGTGGGGCCACCGAATCGGGGTCGACGTCGCGGCGGGCGCGTTTGGCCTTCTCGGCGGCCTTGGCGGCGCGTCTTTTCCTCTTCTCCTCGGCGAGGAGCTTGCTCCTGGGCTGGTTCATCTGCCCGTCGGCCACTGGAGGCGGGATTATCGACCGCCGCTCGAGACTCTGAAATGGAGGGCGGATTGGTTTGCGGCGCGATCGCACTCTCCTCTCCGTCATGCTGGTCGTGAGTGGTCGTGATGCTGTCCAGCCAACTGTTTACTCGCTCATTTCGCGCTTCTGGGTGAGTTGGGGGGCAGGGGAGAGTCTGACTCGCGAGCCCAGAGCCAAAGGGGACTTGGCGTGGCTGTGGAGGGACTGCGCGTGGCTTAGAGAAGGGCTGCAGAAGTGGGGGTTTGCAGCCAACTGCTTCCCAGGGGTAACCGCTGCTGTCGTCCATGGGCGGACCGACAAGATTGCCAATTTCGATGTTGGCAGGAATGAGGATTGGGCGGTTGTGGGGATTGGTCAACTCCAACTCTACGAAACAGCAGTCGTGGTGAACTATCACTTCAGTAGTTCGGCTGTGTGCGACAATGGAGAGCTGAGACAGAGTCAGGTGGTCGAAGGCCACCTGGGGTGTGCCATAGAGGCGGATGGGGGGGTTGACCTTGGCCGTGACTAGGCCGTGGAACTGGGGAGGTAGCACCACTTCTGTCTCTAGCGTCACCTCAGACAGCCACTGAAGTTGCGGCCCGAAAGGAATGGAAATTCCATTTGGCGCAACGAGTCTGCCTGACAAATGGCCGTCCATCTCAAAGGTGAATGGGGTGAGACGGCTGAGAAAGTCGAGTCCGAGGAAGACAGTGTGAGCGGGAGCGTCAACTACTAGCGCTTGCACGCTCTGAAATTTGTGGCCGTTCAAAGTCAAGCCAAAACTGGTCACTCCAAACACTGGCAGGGTCGCGCTTCCAACTAGGCGGACCTTACGTTCTTTGCCGCACAGAGGGGTGATTGAGATTCTGAGCCGGCAAGCGGTCTCGTAGCTGAGCACAGTGTTGGTGCAGCCAGTGTCAAACAAGCACTGAACTGACCAATCATTGACGCTGCCATGCGTCATGGGTAATCCTACGCCGCTCAGCAGAGTGGCAAGATTCCAGTCTTGCTCTGTATTGCCTCGAATCCACTGTTGGAGTTTGCTGACGCGCGCACTTAGTCTAGAGACTGGGCGCTCATCTGAAGCCATCTGCTTCCCGAGCTGGTTGTTCAGAGAGGTGGAATCGGAGTCCTTTCTCCAATGGACACGGAGATTAGAGCGCGTTTTCGCTGGTTGCTCGTCAGGCGGCGCTGCGGGCTCATCGGGTGGCGCGTTCGGTGGCAGCCTACCCGCGGCGACTATGTCGCGCAAGCGAAGGAATTTCTGGCGACTCGACTTGAAGACTTTCGAGTAAAGCGCCCAGGTGCGTGGGCTGGTCACCAGATAGAAACCTCCGATGCCACAGAGAACTAGGGCAGCAAGAATTAGGAGCGCGTTGATGATCAGCTGCGCAGGGCCTGCTATGATATGCTCAGCGGCGCTGCCTAGGCCTGTTAGCGTATGTTCAACATACACGCCAGCGGCTTCTCCAAAACTGGACACAACTCGGCCTATGCCATTGCCAGCGCCATCTACTTGTGAGCGGAGGAGGTCTGGGTCTAATGACATCTCAGCAGTGTAGTTGAGTAAGCGCTCAAAACTAGACTGCAACTTCTCCTGCCTGAAGACGGCGTGTCTTAGCATGGAAATGGTGAAGGGCTCGTTCGACACATGGGAGTGGAACACAGTGGGCGCGCTAAATGTGAAATGCAGCGGGCGCACAGAGACAGGGCCAGTGGGTGCAATTTGCTGTACCTCTTGGGGCCCTGAAGTACTGATCCACACACCATTCAGTTGATGCACAGGCGTCACACGGTGGGCACAATCGGCATTGGGACTGGAGTCTACCAAATCTTTGGTGCCTGGCGCGACAAAGTAGCGCTTGCCCTTGTAATAAACGGGCGTGAATTCGTAGCACTGTCCCTGATCGACGTGGTCAAAGAGCACATGGTCGACTACTACAGGCTTGCAAGTCCAGACCATCACGGCATCTCCAGCGTAAGCTGCGAACACGTCATCTCTATGTAACAGAGCTCTGGCACCAAGAGTGGGATCGATTCGGAACAATTGCAGATTTTGCAGAGTGACGGCCCGCTGTAGCAAGCAAAGCTGCGTCCAGAGGTTAAGGAAATTTTCCGCAAAATTCTGCTGCAGCCGATATTCGAAGTACTGTAGCTTCCCATTGACGGGATCAGCTTTGGCGCGAAGTTTGCCAGACTTCCGCCTACTCTTGGTGGAATTTGTCACAGTCAGAGTTAGAGTTCGAATTTCGACAGGTTCGTCACTCTTCAAGACCCGAATCCTCACTCCCCCTTGTTCGGTCTCGTAATGATGGCCAAGACAAGGGTGGAATCGCTTGCCAGCGATGAGAGTGTAAGCTACCTGGAGCTTTTCAATGACCAACAGTCGTTTGAGGAATCGGACGTCATACACGCCTCGCGGCTCAAAGGGACAAGAGGCTGCTCCTACTAGCGCTGTGCCATTCCAAATGACAACTGAGCCGGGCGTAAGACAATGGCCTACAGTAGTGAGGCAGTGACCAAGATCGGCCAAATCGCTTTGCAGCGTCTTCCCGTTCATTGACGCAACCTGACCCTCTTCTACTATCAGGTTGGTGACAGAGGAGCAGTGGGGCTGGCAGCACCACTTGTACGAGACTCTCAACAGTTGACGGGTAGACCACACTCCATCCGTCACTCTTTGGAGGTTAGCACCATTATAGCTCGCTGTCTCATTACGACTCAGCATTTCCACCAAATTTTGACAGATTTTTGGCGCAATGGCGCGTTCTGTTACTTGGTCTGAAAGCACGCCTTTCCCTCCAAAGAATGAGGTGAAGGTACACACTTTGTGAGTCCTCAGCCGGCATGAATGCGCAACGCCAGAAATGGGAGTGACTCGCGGTATCATCAGCATGATGACCGCGTTTGTGGGGGTCGAATCGCCATCAGATCTGTGAGCTAGTTCCTTTGCAGCGCAGTCTCTGTTCGCCTTAGGGAATTCAATCAATGCACCCATGCGACTGCGTCCGCAGATCTGATAGGCGTCGCCCGCGACAGTTATGGGAAGGAGGGTCAACATGGCTACGCAAAACAGGGCCCATTTCACATTCTTCATACCCACCTCACTTCCCTTCCGCTCTCGCGACCTGGTCGCGGAGGTCTCCTCAGCTCCACAGCTGGCGGCTGCTGTGGGGCCGGTCGTGGCGTTGTGCTGCTGGGGTTGGGCTTCCTGGCCACCCTCCAGGTCGAGTCGTCTGACGGCGTTCGCGAGGCCCTTGCCGGGCGTCTCTCGGAGGAATTCCAGCTCGTCGGGTTTGAGTGGGGACAAGTCTTTGAATGGAGTGTCCGGCGGGGGCGACCGAGGCTCCTCCTTCACCGTGTTGGACCGGAACTCCAGCCCTTCTTTGGGGATGGGGAATTCGTCGCTGGGCGGCTCCACCTTCCTGGCCTTGGGTTGGCCTGACCGGCGGCCTCTTTGGCCCGTCGACTTCTGGGACGGCTTTCGCCGCCCGCGAGTAGGCTTCTGCTTCTGCTGTGCCGTGGGGTTGACCGGTTGCGGCGCGGCGTTGGGCGCCGCCTCCTCGGCGTCCATGGGCTCACAGGCGGCAGTGGGGTTGGCCATTTCGTGCTGAACCAAACTAAAACTCACTTCTGCGTGGCCGCTCGACAACTCAGTATAATCCTCACCAAGGGAAGAGAGTAGATTGAGTTGCGGCGGTTTCGGGGAGCTCTCGGCGGCACTATCAGCCTCTTGCTCCCAGCGGGTGAGCTTGGCGTGAATCTCTTGAAGCACGCTGTAAGCGGGAGAATTGCTCAGCGGAGTGGCGTCCTGTGGTTCAGGGAAGCTGGGTTCAGCGTGGTCAACCACCTGCAGACTGTTCGCCTGAAAGCGCGAGTGATGGTTAGATTGGCCGCGATAATTGTTGTATCTGCCGCCACGCATCGTATTCCTCCCCTGGCCACGAAAGCCAGAGTCCCTCGAATTGTGGGGGCACCCACGCGCAAAATGAGGTCCACCACACACAAAGCATCGCACTGTGCCTAGGCTGCCTTGGCCTTGTGAGGAAACCGAATGAGTGGAACGTTGCTGCGAGTTGTAGGAGGCAAAATTCGACATTCCGCGCTGGTTCTGGCCAGAGAAGCCGCTCCCTCGGCCTCTGGCGCCGGGCCACCTTCCTCTTTGCCGCCGGAAGTTGCCCCGCCCTCTCTCGCCTCTTGCGCTGGCGCCTGTCGCTTGCGCCTGATTTCCCTCCCCAACCAGATTCAACTGTCCCATCAACTGACTGACGTTGGGGGTCTGCCCTATGGAGCTGGACGGATTGACGAGAGCGCCTAATAAGTCACAACTCGAACTAGCTCGGGCTCCAGGGCCAGGAGACTTCACCTTTGTCTCCAGCGTAGCCGTCCAATCGACTAACTCTTCGAACGAAAACTGCGCATTAGGGCAGAGAACCTTTGCGGTCTGTCTCAATTCGCCTCTCAATCCGTTCAAAAACGCGTCTTTCACTGCGCTTCTCATGTCGAGTGGGTCGTTTGCCCTGACCGGGCTCAGCCACGACTCTCCGTAGGCGATGCACCCTAACCCTTTGATGACCTTCGCAAAGTCGGCTAGGCTCTCCCCTTCGAGCTGCACGCGAGACGTTAACTCTTCCCTGGCCAGCGCTGTGTCTTCCGGCCTACGATATTTCTCGCGCAGCGCGGTGCATAGCGCCTCATAGTCGTTTTGAGTGGCGTTAGGCAGGCTAGCGACGTAAGTGACGACTTGGTCGTCTAGTCTGGATCGCAACAACTCTGCTCTAGCGTCGTGAGTCGCGCTGTATTGCTGAAACACCTTCTTGACGTCGTGAAGGAATCTGTCAACGCGCATCGAATTGTCTCCACTGAAGAGTGGCATACGCGTGAGCTGGGCGAGCGCCAGTTTGTTCCCATTGATCACCGAGGGCGTTCGCGGCGCCTGAGGGGCCTGGTTATTGTTGGCTCGCTGCAGCAGGGTGTCCAGGTCTGTCCCAGGTGGGAGACGCTGGAGGAACTGGTCAAAACGCGCGGCAGTGTTCAGCACTTGCTGCAAGCGCTCCGCGTCTACCGTAACCTGTCCCGTATTGTCAGCGGGCATTTCGTTCGGTGTCACAACTCTTTCTTGCCTCGCCTTTGCGTTTGCGGTCTGTTCAGCGAGCGCCTGCTCTCTCCGTCTGTTAAAAGCTAGGGCACGTTGGCTACGCGCGCTCGCTTGTTCAGTTAGAGGAGGGCTGTCCCGAGTTGGCGTGGAAAATTCGTCAGCGTTGTCTGTCATACACTCGCCAACTAACACAGTACTCGCGGCCCGTGCTTGTTAGTTTGAGCAGACGACTAAGCTGGTAGTCAAATCCCTAGTCCGACTTCCCGTGATCGCGTCACAGTTAGACTGACCGCTCCAACCAATTCTCGTGATGCCCAATAACGCTTACGCGCCGTTTGGTCTACCAGGAGTACAACGAGCATCCAATAACGCCGAAGCGCCGTTTGGTCTCGAGGGGATGGAAACTGACGGGTATTCACTCTGAGTATGACCAATAACGCTTGCGCGCCGTTTGGTCCACAGAGTCTCCTGAGTATGACCAATAACGCCGAAGCGCCGTTTGGTCCACAGGAGGCGTTCAAGAACGAACGTCTTTGGCTGGCTACTCACAGAACACAAGAGCGAGGACGCAGCACGCCTGTTGGAAGTCAGGCTGCGTCACAAGCACTTGAGCTGACTGCTTTCACAGAGGCTCTTGGACAGCAGCAACAAATGGGGCTAGGTAAGAAGACCGTAGCACCGCTGCTGGCCCCCTTAACGGCTCCAGAAAACTGTGGCAAAGTCCCTACTTTAGTCGGCTTCAGTTTCCTACTTTGGGTCGGTTAAGTTCGGTTCTCGATTCAAACTTCGCTTAACGGTTCTACTCAAAGGTTCCTCACGAAGGCGTAGGCACAAGTACAGTCGTAGGAGTATGGGCGAAAGGCAGCTAGGACAACGATCTCGGTACTAACAAACAGCGAAGTTTATATACGCGTCCAGACAACAGGTTGGGCGAGATTAGAGAACCAGTCGGACACGACTCGAGGCTAAATCGGCGCAGTGGGAAACAGGACGGCGATTAAGAGACGTACAAAGTATGGGCGGCGGTTACTTCAGAGAGGCGGTGTGTGCGGTCACTTCAAAGTCTTCGTATAGTCTTCGTAGGCGTATGCGCGGTGGGGGAGAGAGAGCAGTTGGGAGAGAGGGACAGCGATAACAATCCAGTTCAGAGGGGGGGGGGGGGGGGGGGGGGGGTGTCTTCTCCGTCTTCGTTCTTCCTTCTTACCTATGCGAAACTATGTATAGCAGCGAACGTGAGACAACAATACACAATAACACGACAATTGTATTGCGCACGTCAATTCTACCGTAGGGTCGCTTCAGAACTTCTTCACAGTATGCAACGCCGATATTGTAGGATAAATCAATTTTCGGTTTCCGATGGTTGGTGTATCTTCCGTAGGAATGGAGTTGGCTAGCTCTTTGCAAGAGGCGACCGAAAGCATTTGCTGCGTGGACATCGTGGGCGCTCCATTCGAGCCCGTTCTCGGCGCAACTGTCGGCGACGCCCTTCGGAAGGTCTGACTGGTAGTACCCACTTTTGTATGACGATGAGCTACCCATTATGATGGCCACCCAAGTTCGCTTGCTCGCCAGGATGCGTCCTGCGTCCCTTTCGTTGATGGCTCTCATTTTGGTTGGACGCCAATTCTGCCCCTGGGGCGCTTGTGTTGTGTGTGGTAGCTACATAGTTGCGAGATGGCGGCACAAGCGTCGCAGGTCGCACCTAGTGTAATACAGGGATGGAGCTGTCGGCCTTTCTGGTTGGGGAAGACAGAGCTGCGTCCGTGACCGTCGTCGGGCCCGACGCAGTGCCCATGGCCAACGTCTTCGGTCCCGACATTGGCTTCGCTCTACGGAAGGTCACACACCTCTCTGGCTTGCAAAAATTACTACAGTGATAGTTCGCTGTCACCCCTGATAGAGTTACCCCTGCGTTTCGCACATGTATTCTACACACACATTCTACACATGTACACACGCTATTGACGGCTGGCCATGCAATGTTGGCCATGCAATGACTTCGCCGTATTCAGTTGTTCGAAAGCAAGGGGGTCTCCTTCCATTTGGGGGCCTCCGTCCAAGAGATCAAGGGAGACGACAAGGGCTCCGTCAGCTCCGTCCTCTTGTCTGACGGCGCCGCATTAGACGCTGACGTCGTCGTCGTCGGCATCGGTGAGCGCTGCTCTTCCACTCCAGAAGCTACTTGCTACCTTTTATCGCCGTCGGTTCGGATATCGGCTGGACCCTGGAGTCGGCGCATTGGAGTCTATATTCCGACTCAATCCCATACTCTCGTAAATCTGCTCAACCTTGGGGCTATGTACATCGTCGAGATGTGCATGATGCAGGCGTGACTCCGGCAACTGGCTTCCTGAGCGAGAGCGGCGTGGCGCTGGACGAGAGGGGCTTCGTAGCCGTCGACGACTGCATGAAGGCGGAGGGCGCCGACGACGTCTACGCCTGCGGCGACATCGCCAAATTCCCGCTCGCCTGCTTCGACTTGCCTTCGGTCAACGTCCAGCACTGGCAGATGGCCTTCAAGCATGGTGAGAGCGCCGTAGTAGCGCCTGCAGTGTTGGTACATTGTACGCGAGTCTGGCACCCCTGAAGGTCGGCAAGCCGCCCTGGCCATAATGGGCAAGGCGAAGCCCCTGGACACCGTCCCCTTCTTTTTCTCGGTCGCCTTCGGCAGCACCATCAGATACGCCGGTTGGTGGGGGTCGCCAAAGCACAATTATGTAGGCGCTGCGCTTCATCCGTAGACGGCACCTTAGGCTACGGCGTTGGCTTCGACGAGGTGGTGATTCACGGCGATCTGGAAGAGCTGAAGTTTGTCGCCTACTACTTCAAGTGAGTAGGCGCGCCTCTTTGCTCGCGACGACCATCTATGGAAGTTCTACGCGCGCGCGCCTTCCGTTGCTCAGAGAGGGCGTCCTCCGAGCGGTGGCGACGCGAATGCGCGACCCGGTGGCTGCGCAGATCGCCGACTGCTTCCGTCTGAGAAAGACCATCACCAAGGCTGACGTCGATCAGTCAGTTGCTTCGGTCGACCCTCTGCGAAGCATTTGCACACCAGTGGTTAGCAGGCTTCTTTTCAGAAACGAGAACGACGATTGGAAGCATCTGCTGGCTGCTGCGTGAGAAGGGAAAGGAACTAAGGGAGGTGCTACATGTACTATTATAAGTTTAATTTTCGAGGTTCTACATAGTTAATGTTCATTGCCATATGAAAGGTCCGATTGGTTTGATAAGGCTGATTTGCTGGTTTCGGGTTCGATTTTTGCTCGCAGATGTCTTCTGTGATTCGGTTAGTCGCTTCCTAGTTCCGCTTCTGCTAGCAGGTTTGTTCTCAGTGGGATATACAACTAGCGATAAATGCTCCCGAATTAATAATCAGCGCAGTCCCCTGCCCAACAAGTAGACTTCGGCCGACTCGCGACGCGAAGCGGGCGGCTTGAGGGTGGCAACGGCTGCGAAGACGTCGCGAAGGCGCTTCTTGAGATCGCCAATCTCGCGTCCCTGCCACATTTTGCAGAGGAAGAAAGCGTCTTCCGGCCGCCGACAGTGGGCCAGCAAATGCGGGCAGAGCGCCAGTGCCGCCCCGGCCAGTTGGGCGATGCGCTCGTGGTCGAGTCTGGTGTCTCCGCTGGGCGAAGGCGACATGTCGCTGAGCAGAGCGTCCACCGACGGCTGTCGCCCTCGGCGCTTCAGCTCGCCCAGCACTCGGGCCGTCGTCCTCTCGGCAGAGAAAGCCAGCAAGTCCCAGGAAGGAATGGTAGCTAGACTCCCAGGGACTGGTGTCATCGTCTCCTTCTCCAGTGAAATGACGGAGCCGCCTGCCCTCACGCGTGCCACTGCCACCTGAATAAGCAGGCATAGCTTTTGTATTTCCTACGAACATCTTTTACTCAAGGGAACCGATGCGAGTTGTGAGTAGATATATCCAAGCGACCTGCGTCCAGCTGCCGGGCGCAGCGCCCAAGTCCAGCACCGTCATCCCCGGCTTGAGCAGCTTCTGCTTGTCGTCGATCTCTGTCAGTTTGTAGGCGCTTCTTGCGCGGTAGTTGTCGACGTCGCGCTGCTTCACGTATGGGTCTCGGAGCTGTCTCGCGAGCCAGCCGTCGCCCCGACGGTACCACTCGTTCTTGCCGTGCCTACTCGCGCTGCCGCTCATCTGCCTTCGAGCGGTGACTAAGACACACCAGCAACTGCTTTGCACTTCCATCGACTGACTGTATGGGTAATTAGGTTACTGTATAGTCCGCAATGTGAACAGTTGACAACTGCGAAAGTACCGTAGATAAGGATACGTGCGCAGTATAAAAGAAAGAACAGGGTCACGCCACCAAACGAATCCTCAGTGAAAGTTGGTAGCGTAGAAGAGCAGAACGCACAGTACCCCTGAACAACATAGACCGATTCCTAATCACAGATCAATCACTTGAGGATTGCAGAGAGAGAAACGCAGCCCATTATGTGCAGTTCGAATCCTAATTCTTATTCATCTCTAGCAGCAGCGCTTTGACGCCCACCATCCACTGGTTGACCTGCAGGGGGACAACCATGTAGAGTAGTACTACCTAGCCCCTTCTGCTACTGCAGTATACTCGAATAGTGAGTGACACCTCTGAGAAGTGGTCGACCATCATGCTGGAGTGCACTGCGTAGGCCTCATCCAGGGCGCCAGTTTCCACATCTGAGGATCAGGAGCATTCAAGAACGTTTGTCAGAGAACGTTTTCGAAGAAGAGAACACCAAATCCAAGACTGAGCACTCACAGAAGGTGAGGAGGCAGAGCTGTTGTCTGCACGGGCTGCTCAATTCGTCGGCTTCCAGCGAGGCGTAGAGCTTCTCCAACCTTCGCGAGACGTTGGCCAGCGTCGAGACCTTCACCAAAAGCATGCAGTGCTCGCCGCAACCCACCAAAAGACATTATGCAAAGCCAAGTCCCCCAACCGAGAACGAGGCGCAGTTGGTCTTGCTCTCCTCGAGCACTGTCCGAATTCTCTCGTTGGAGAACCTCTCGAACTCGCTCGCGTCCGGAGGGATCGGCTTCGTCACCTGCTGCGGCTGACCGTCCAGCGGCTCGGCCGACTGACCGCCGTCGAAGTATCCGACGGAGCTTGTTGTACTGCCGACGGGTAGTGGCACCACTGGTGCCACTGCTGCAGCGTCTACACATGAAGTGAACTACAGTAACCGACTGTTATCTTGAGCAACCGTTTCCACCTAGTGTATGCACCAGTGGTGGTCCCTTGATGTGTGCCAAGGGGGAAGGCGACGCGACGATTGAACAGCTGGCGAAAGTTGGCGCCAGTGGGAGCGGCCGATGTCGCCTGCTGCTGAAGTCCCCCGCCGGTGACCAGAGTTGGCGGGTCGTTCCAACCTGGGGTGAACGACGTCCAGTCGCCTTTATTGCCACTCTCGTTAGACGTTGCCATACCTGCTCTGCGCGATCATTACGCCATTTTTAGGGAGCACAAAGGTTCAGATATCTTTAGTCTAGCTCGCCACTACAAGGTAGAACAAGGTGGCAGTACACGCCCCAATCTTCGACAGTAAACGTTTACTCTCTGATATTGCTTTCGAAGCATAACGTCCATGTACGCAGAGCACGCAAATGCAATAGCGAGCACTCGCAAAGAAGTCAGCTGAGCAGAGATCCACGCAGAAACAGCACCGATAACACAACGATTGCTCAAATAGCATACAATCTATTGCAAGGCCGTCAGCGTCACAACACCCGCTTCATTTAGCATGTGGAAGCCGATTCGTCAGAGACGCAGATCGCGGCAAGGCATGCGCTACAACATATGTCTTGCGGACACTAGAAGGCAAGTCGTTGACGGCGATACTGCTCGATCCACTGGCCGATCAGCTTCGCTTCTTGCAGTCGAACGGCGCGAATCTCGGCCGTGTCCTTGGGGTGGGCGCTTCTCAAGTCGTAGTGGTGTGCGCCCTTCTTGACGACCAGCTGGACCAGACCCTGCTTCTGCGCCCACTCGCCCCTGGGGTAGTAGCCGCCGCTGCTCCACGGATCCAACAGGCCGTTGCTGCAAAACAGAATTCCCTGCACCTCCCGTCCGACTTGCCTAGAGAACGCAACAGCGAAAGTTGGTATGATGAAAGGGTTGTACGGGTGCCGTCAACAATCCTCCAGTGCACTACACACTTGCACCAACACCGAGTATCTACCGACTAGCGCCCACTATTCCACCTTCTCGTTCGTCTGAGTACCTGAAAACAATGTTGCTGGCGGCCTTCAGGTGACTGCCGCCGTAGTTGGTGGTGGCCCAGTCGAGTCGGGGTCGGACGCCGAAGAATCGTTTGGCGCATTGGTCGGAGAACTCGCTGAAGTTCCAGGCGCTCGGCTCCAACATGTCCGTCTTCCCGTTGGCGCACATGGGCATGGGCACCGCTGAGCATGTCTAGGCGAAGAGAGCACACGTACTCGACGCAAGGAAGACCTTAGATACAGTATCCAAAGGCTGAGACCTGGAAGAACCATCCGGCGTCGCCCAGTCGAACGGTGGCAGTGGAAGCAGCGCGGAAGTTGAGACAGCTCAGCTGTCCGGAAGAGTTGGAGAGGACGGAGAAGCCGTCAAAGACGTTGCGCACAAGCCGCTTCCCTTGGGCCCCGGGCTGAGACATGCGAGCGCAGGCCGCCTGAAACACCCAACGTGCAATGTCCAACAGTCGTAGACAGGTACAAACGGCCTTCGCCGCAGAGTTATCAACCAGCACGCACTCTGACGGGCCAGGCGGGAACAGGGCTGAGAAAGTCGGTGGGGTATGGGTAGTTGATCATGGCCAGGTTGGCCCATCCGTCCGAGATGTAGGCGATCAGCGCCCCAACGTCCTCCTCCGACCGAATGGAGCTGTTGGCGCACAGATGCAGCTCCTCGTTCAACCACTGGCGCCCCGATTCTGTAAACCGTTAAACACAAAGATGACAGCGAACATGGAGAGAGAGTCGACTAACTGTCACTGTCGATTCAAGCAACGTGCCGGCCTTCGCAATATCCCTCAGAGCAGGCCAGAATCTTCTGATGGAGTCGCTGCAGTCGGAGCCGTTCTCTGGCGAAGACACTCTGTAGGCCCTCGTCAACACCTTGGCAAACTCCCCACAGGGGGTGTACTTGTGGAACTGCAGAATCGGCGCCGACGCAGCGATGGCACTGAACGAACGGCACAGCTTGCGCACTGTATTGACGTGACGTCGGTGGCCGCGCCGCTTCTCTTTCCTACCCACCCAGCGACGACGTGTGGATACTTGATTCTGAACCAAGCGGCCAGCATTCCGCCATAGGAGCCGCCGAAGGCGATCACAGGGTGGGGACTGGGTTTGGAGGTGGAGGAGCCGACGAGGTACTCGAGGAAGACGGCGAAGTCGGCTAGCGCCTGCTCGCTGCTTAGCGTTCCAATGTTCTTACGGTTGGCGTACGAGTCGTTGCCGACCGGCAGCGTCTGCCCGTAGAAACGGTGCTCGGCGAACACCACTGCCGCTCCGAAGCGAGGAGCCAGGTCGAAGAGAAGCCCCTGAACGAAGAAGCCGGCCGTTCGTTCGTAGGAGCTGCTGTCGTCGTCCTTTCCGTATCGCACGCAAAACCTAACCCACCGAGTTCTGCGCGAACAACTCGATGCCACCCTCGTTGCCGCAGTAGAAGAGAACGGGCCCTCCGCTTGTCTTGTTCCAGAAGGTGTCGTTGATCAGGTAACGCATCGAGAAGGTTCGACCGTCCGAGAACGAAAAGTGGTCGATGGGCATGTTGTGGAACCACTTGGTCTTCCACCGTTTCTGCTTGGCCACCTCGACGCCTGCCGCGTCTTCAGCAGGTTGCGATGCGCGCTCGTCTGCACTCTGTGTAAGGCTGTGCAGCCGTTCCAAAGTGGGGGCGAACATGGACTCTCCAAGGGATAGAAACAACACGACGACAAAAAGACTTGATAGGACGGCCATCGGTCCAGTTCTGCGCCAAAATAGCCTACACGCTGCCCGCTCTTCTCGGCTTGCGCCCTTCTCTAGGGGCGGCAAAAGCTTAACTATGTACGATTCGACCCAATTCAGCCTACGGGTTCTCATAACGACTGACGTTGCATGTATGCAAATATATGTGCATCGTAGTGTGCCGCAAACTTCGCAAATCCATTTAGGACCTAACCGTTTCAAATTGGTCGCATATATACGACCCGTGAGAAGTAGACTTCCAATTGTCCCTCCCAACGTGGCAGGACAAATCGACCCGACACGCAGACAAGAGCAGGATTCACGACAGGCGCGAAAGTTGTTGCCGTCATCCCAAAATTGACTTGTCTCATGTCCGACATGGCCGATTTGCCGTTCGAGACAGAAAGTTGAAAGGTGCTCTAAATTCGTTCATCAAAGTCGCTCTCGCACGCAACACCTTTCGCCGCGGGATATAGTATTTTAGAAAACACGTAAGTGCCTCTAATGCCCGTGCCGCGCGCCTTCCCGCAGGGCGAAGGGGGAGGGGGGATGCGAGGGAGTGCAAAACGGAGCCGTCATAAAGTGGTCGGCAAAGTGGAGCGACGACCCGCCGGCGCCAGAGAAATTGCGGCCGGAGTCAAAAGGTCGATTGTTCGTTTTTGAAGGCCCATGCGACACGTGCATAAATAGGCGAGAGCGGCGGCTCCATGAGGCGCAACAAGTGAATCTCCTTCTACTCGGAAGTGTTCTGTCGAACTGTCAAGAAAGATGAAAGAGCGTTGGTGCCTGAACGCCGCGCAGGAAGAAGCCGCCTACAGGCAAGCGGCCTTCGCCACCGTCGTCTTGTCGACCGTCGCCGTCGCCCTCTGCTCAGTCGCCGTTCCGCTTTGCTACAACCACGCCCAATTTGTCCAGACGACTCTGCAGGACGAAGTCGACTTCTGTGTGGTGAGCGAAGGCTTACTCCGACAGTCCGTTGCTTACCTGGCATTCATCTAATCTATCACGTTATGTACTTCGAGCACCGAACCGGCGACCTCTGGAAGGCCTTCTCGAAGACGCCTAGCCCGGAGCAGCTGCAGTCGGCGCGACGTGAGAAACGATCTGGCGGTCGCGCAGCCTGGCAATTCGGTCGGAGGGGACATAACCGCCACAGTCACGAAGCAGCGTCAGTGGGAGGGGTCTGGAGCTTCGGGAAGTTCATCCCCAACGCGCGTCTCGCAGCCTTTCAACAGCCACCTCCGCAGCAGCAACAACAACAACCACCACCACAACGACAGCGTCGACTCTTAGACAATGGAGGCGGTCAACCGTCTGCGTACCAGCCCCCGACTACTGCCTACCAACCACCGACTACTGCTTACCAGCCACCGACAACTCCGCCTCCTGACCAGTACGGCCAGACGACCACTTCGTCAGCCTCCCAGCCAACATGTGAAGTCTAGTTGTGACGATTGTAATTCTAGTTCATGTAGTAACCTCACGGACTTCCACAGGCTGTACGTGTCAAGTTGGGCCGGCTGGGGCTCCGGGTTCGGCTGGTCGCGACGGTCTCAACGGGCAAGATGGGCTTCCAGGCCAAGAGGGCCCTCCAGGGGGCGACGCCCCGCCAGAGATGAAGATGCCACAGACAGAGTGCAACATGTGCCCCGATGCGCCCGCAGGTCCGCCTGGGCCGCCGGGTCCCCAGGGACCTTATGGCCCCGATGGCGACGATGGACTCGACGGCGAGGACGACCTCGACTCGCCCGAAGGCTACCCGGGAGAACCCGGACCTCCGTGAGCACTTTCTAGGCGCGGCTGATAGTTGAACCGTGGTTTCTCGACTGACTAAACCTATGTGAATGATTTGTTCTCATAGGTCGTTGGCTTGCCGAGTGCCTGATAGCTCGTACCAATAGTAATATCTTGCTCTGACCGACCCTAATCCTGATGTTCATTCAACTCGATTCAGTGGTCTTCCCGGCGAGAATGGAAATCCTGGTCCTCCAGGGCTGCCTGGTGAACAGATTCCACTGAACGACTCCCCTGGACCCATAGGCGACCCAGGCCCCGACGGACCCCCTGGACAGCCTGGCGAGCCGGGAGCGACACCCGTCGCTGGCTACGGTCAGACGCTGCAGGCCGGACCCCCTGGACCTCCCGGTGACCCTGGAGATCCTGGCGCTCCTGGACTGGATGGCGTGCCTGGCCAGCGTGGCTACCCGGGTCCGGGTGGGCCGGATGGGCCTTGTGATCACTGCCCCTTTCCCAGACTTCCCAGCGGTTACTAGGTTGACTGTGATCTACCGTATGTACATACGTACGTAGCAATAAGTACGCTTGATGGAAGTGTCAATAGTATGGACTAGCCGTTCCTTCCTGTTGCAGAAGAATTTCTGAGATCTGAATAGCACGAAATGTAGTCGTCAATGGCCTAATGTCCTGTTGCATGATCTGTCCTGTTGCAAGATGTGTCCTGTTGCAAGATCTGTCCTGCTGCAAGGTCTCTCCGTCCTGTTGCAAGATCTGTCCTGTTGAAAGATCTGTCCTGTTGCAAGGTCTGTCCTGTTGAAAGATCTGTCCTGTTGAAAGATCTGTCCTGTTGCAGAACAGAAGGCCTGTCCTGTTGCGACCCAACGGTGCTGGTCGCCCCGCGCAACCATCCTGTTGCCACGTCTGTCTTGCTGCAAGATTTGTCCTGTTGCAAGATTTGTCCAGTTGCAAGATTTGTCCTGTTGCAAGATCTGTCCTGTTGCAAGATCTATCCTGTTGCAAGATTTGTCCTGTTGCAAGATCTGTCCTGTTGCAAGATCTGTCCTGTTGCAAGATCTGTCCTGTTGCAAGATCTGTCCTGTTGCTCGATCTGTCCTGTTGCAAGGTCTGTCCTGTTGCAAGGTCTGTCCTGTTGCAAAATGTCCTGTTGCAAAATCTGTCCTGTTGCAAGATTAGTCCTGTTGCAAGATTTGTCCTGTTGCAAAATCTGTCCTGTTGCAAGGTCTGTCCTGTTGCACGATCTGTCCTGTTGCAAGATGTGTCCTGTTGCAAAATCTGTCCTGTTGCAAGCTACATAATGGCGTTGACTGCCTCGCGAACGCGCCGTACAAAGCGGCGCGCAAAACAAATGCTAGAGAGCGGGCCGATTGTCCTGTTGCAAGATCTGTCCTGTTGCAAGCGAAATAGTCGCTGAAGCGGCTTGAATTGCCTGCGCGAGCATTGTCGTACTGTTCGGCTCTTTTGAATTGCACCTTGCAAGGTTCTCTGCTGTACCGCGCACTGCCGCACTGTTCGCTTTTGCAAGGCTCTGCTACCGTGCATTGCCGTACTGTTCAGGCAAAGCCTGCGCTGAAGGCCGGCAGCAACAGGCGACGCTGGCCGTGCAGCGATTGATTCTCTGCGGCCAATCGATCGAAGCGAGCGAGCTTCTCTGCGGGACGCCGCTGGCGTCCTGCTGGCTTCCTAGCACGTGCGTGCTGAAGCTTGGCGTGGCGAAGTGCTAGCGAGGCAAGCGCGTGCTGAACCGTCGCGTGGCGAAGTGCTAGCGAGGCAAGCGTAGTCGGACGGACAGACAGACAGACAAAAGGCCTAGCTAGCATAGTAATGTAGATGAAAAGAATTCTAAGGGTAGTCAATTCCTGGAGCAGAAGTAAGCACTTAGTCAATTATTATCCCGGAAGTTAGGTATGTCTAGACAATGACGAACTCAAATCCGACTTGTCACAGATTGCTCATTCAGATGTCTGCGGAACATCACCGCCTATCACCTGTCACGCGCGCGCTTGTCCCAAGACGCGTGGGCGGGCGCGCGCGCGGCATTAACCCTACAGTTACACGGCTGACGGCCGTTCGCGTCAGTCAATGGGTTAGTCAATGGCGCAGAGTTGCAGCGACGTCCAGACAGCCGTTCATCGTCTGTTCGCGCGCGTGCGTCAAAGCCGGCGCTCGCGGGGCCGTCGCAATCTTCTGACAGATTGGTCTCGCCGACTTGCGGCGTCTGGGAGAGCGTGAGTCCTCCCTTCCATGCGTAGCCGCGTGCGCCCGAGTGCGGGTGGAGGCACAGTAGCATCCGAATGGAGCTGCCTTCCGAATGACGCACCCATCTTGGTTTGGCAAATGCATTCAAGTGAATACTGTAGTGAGGGAGGCTACGTTCGCGACATTGTCGTCATCGGCGGGAACGGCGTCGGCCGAGACGAGACACATGCCGACGGCTCTTATAAATACCCCCCGATCCAGCCAGAATGGAGTCAAGTCTGGAAGTTGGAGAATCTGTGAAGTAAGCAACATATCCAATTTGTCGGTTATCTTTCTTGTTGTCGATTCTTTTAAAATACAGTTGTCCAGTCAGAGAGCCAAGGGGAACTTCGCTGCCCACCTTCAACTTCACGGACGCAGCACTTTGCCCCCATCAACAGCGGCCGACAGTCGACTTCTTGTTGACACAGTGGAGGAGGAAACGGTTAGCTCTGTTGCTTTTGTTATTTGTAGGCCTGACCGGAGCATGCTCTTATCTTTTGCAAGCCGTCGTGCAGTAGCTAAGCCCAAGCGCGCTGCTTCGGCGGATGTTTTTCGCCCCCCCCCCCTCCACCCCTTCGCCCATTTTCGCATTACTTGTGTGCACTTCTGTCTGAAGAAAGCAACTTCGACCAAAATTCTAAACTGGCGAACACCACTTCTGTCAGGTTGTGTAACTTTGCGCATCGATGGCGCGCTGCGCCGGCAGAAGCGCAGTTGTCGTCGCGAGGCGGGCGAAGCGACGACGGCTCGAGTCGTCCGAATGGGCGCCTCCAAATCTGGAAGAATGGGCACCGCCGTCGCCCTGTTTGTATTCCGCTGCAGGTTCTGGCAATAATGACAACCGCTGTATCATGCGCTCCCCAATTTCGCAGTGCCCCCCATAAAGTCAAACAATAGTTTCCAAGCAAATCCCTCATGCAAGTCGCCAAGGATGTTCAGGCCTCGGTTACTACCGCTACAACCGAACCAGAAAACAGCGTTTCACGGCGCCGGAGGCGATGGCTGCGGAGTCGTTCTTCGGATATCAAGAAGTGACGATTTGTACATATTTCTATTCGTTGTTGCATGTAGTCGACCGACCTAATATGAACGACGCTTATTGCAGGATCTTCCGACAATTCGGTTCGTTCACGGGCCTCCTCAGAGAGTTCGAGTTCGGTACACAAGCGACAACCGCTACGGCACCTTCTTTTCCGATCGAGACCGCAAAGTTGCTATTCAGCTGCAGGTTCTGTACGACAGCAGCGGCTGCTACTACTAAACTACATATCGTTATTAGTACCACTCTCACGGCATGCTCTAAGGAAGGCAATGAAGGGGTTGGGGGGAGTGGGGGGGGGGAGGACCAATTTACGGCACCTGTACGTTTTCAGTTGTCCGGCGTCGAAGAGGGAGCGGAAGTCGAAGTCTACCCGACGGAATGCATGAGCGACGACGCGTGGCCTCCTGCACCCAGCCAGATTTATACGGTGCACGAGTCTCGAAGGAACAAGAGTGCCACCGACTTGGTCCGCCCAAGCACGTGTTTGGAGGGGATGTCGGTCAACTGCTTCGTGACCAAGACTGTCAAGGATGACACTGCCAACACTGTGTCAGCGTCGTAAGTGCTGTCGAATAATGTGCCGGCTTGCACTGTACTAAGAACAGTATGTACCTCCTTATACTAACTGTGCGTACACAATTACAGTTTCGACGGACTGTGTGTGCTTCGTGTGAAAGATACTACTGAAGCTAGTCAGGGCGGCGGCCGTCAGACGAAGAAGCCACGCTTGGAAAGCAGGGACAGCAACTTCCGTCTGGTCTTCATGTGCAAGCTGCACAACGGCAGGCCGCCACTAACCATAATTTCGGGTCCAATAATGCCGAGTGGGTTGCTTTCCCATCTCACCAGAACGACTGGAACAGCACACGCTCTATCAATTTGCACTCGCATCCCTCAGGAGCTGAGCAGGCTGAACCAGCGATCGAACGTTTCTCGTTGACGAGCTGCGGCCCAGAGGGGGGCGCCGAGCTGTTTCTGGTGGGGAAGCGATTCGAGGCGGCCGCAAAGGAGGGCGAGACGACCGTCGAGTTTGCCAGCCGGCCGGGAGAGACGGTTTGGAGAGCCAGTGCCAAGATCCTTCTGCAGGCCAACTGCCACTTGGTGTGCGAGGTGCCTCGCTATCCAGGCGCTTCTCCCGCCCAAGTGGTCGTGTCGGTTCTCAGGAGCGACGACTCCACCACTCACAAAGCACCTCTCAGAAGCAACGTCTTCTCCTTCACCTACGGCGCGTTTCCGGGCAACGCAGCCGCCTCTCGTCAACCGGAAGCATTCTCTACCGGTTAGTTTTCCTTCGCATTCATTGTGGATATCGAACTCCCACAAACGACGCTGATCCCTGCCAACTCTAGTAAAGCCGGACCCCGTTTCATTATATGTACACTCATTCAGGTCTTGTTGAAGAGGTCCAACCTACAAGCGGGGGCGGTTACAAGGCAGTCGACCAGGACTTTGGGCCCTACGAGCCGCAGCCGTTGGTCCAGTATCCTACCAGCTACCCGTCGTCGCCAGCGCCAGCGCAACAAGGCAGTCCGACGTCGTTGTCGACCTACGCCATGAACAACTTGGCGCTGCACGCCGGCTCGCCCGTCTTCGGCCCAGACGCGCTGCCGGCCTCCTGGCCGAGCGTCAACCACTACTGGCCATCGCAGGGCGAGTGGAGTCAGGCGCAGCAGCAGAAGCAGCTGAGCACTTCGTCGCCGACGCGCCTGTCTTCGGAGCAGTACGTGCCGCAGGCGGAGCTGCCCGCCCTCAGTCAACACGACGTCGCCCAAGTGTTGGACGGCGTCAGCCTGCCAATATACGGGGGAGGCGGCTCACCCTACTGCAGCAACTCTCCGGCCCAAGAACAGGAAGCCGAGCAGTGCTTCCACCGCATGTCGCCATTCGACTGAACCAAAGGACAAGAAGCTCAGCGTCACTGTGACACGTATACGCACACGACATGACAAGGGCATACAAGTACCGTAGTACAAGTCTAGTTCGCGCGACCGCATTTGATATTTCGTTCCCTTTGACACTGCTGGAGCACAACGACGTCGAGTGCCTGCCTTGCACAAGAGAGAGAGAACACCGTGGAACGGACAGACGACGCAAACCGCAACCGAAAGCCTCAAAAGGACAACTCAAAGACAACGCTACGCACAGAATACTATGCAGCAGTGAGGACGGACGTAGGAAACAAACTCGAATGAATATGATAGGCGTTTGGCGAGAACTGCACGCTTCCGTGACCTCCAAGGCACCACTAAGGCCGACGAAGCTTCCTAAAAATAAGTACTATCTGGAACACTATAAGAGTTCTCAAGATCGAAGGGTCCACCCACTTGATCCCAGACGGCTCCTTGTAGCTGGCGACGACGGCGGCGGTCCGCCGATTCCGCCTGCCCTCGGCGCCTCCCGCCTCGCTCTCGACGCTCATCGACCTGTCTGCGGGGCGGTCGTTCTCGGTAGGGGGCGCTTCCGCTTCTTCTCCGGAAGGCTTGTTGCACTTCTTGGCCTTCGCCTTCGACCTCGCCTTGGCCGTTGACTGCTGCGGCTGCTGACGCGGCTTGGAGCGCGCCGGAGCGACAGTCTTCTTGATCACGGCTCCACCTCTTCCCCTGGCGCCACGCCGGCTGGGGGGACGGTGGGGAACCTCAGGCGACTTCTCGTCCAGCTGAAACGGCGGTGGTATAAATTTGCCTCAAGATTTGCCGCCACAGAAGCTGTTGGGCGGTGACCGCTACTAAAATAACGAGCCGACTGACTGAACAACATTCCTCCTGACGGGCTGTAAATGCATGGCGATGTCTCACCTTGGGAGTATCATCGCTGATGTCGAATATGCGCACCGACGGAACCGGCCCGTTCAACAGAGCGGAACTTCCTTGTCGGCCAACGACGTTGTCATCGTGTGCGCCACCAATTTGGTTGTCAAGGACAACTCCATCCGCCGGCTGTTCCAGACGTTCCGTCTTCTTTTCCTCCACATCGCTTCCTCCGTCGTCGTCGTCAGAGGAGGAGATGAGACGATGTCGGCCGCCCTTCTTCTTGTCGCGGTTGGCCACTTTCCCCTTCGAGATCACTACGGTGTCGTCGTCGTCGCTGTCAGAGTCGGAAGCCGCGCCTGATCTCGGGACCGACTTGGGCGCCGGTTTCTCCGCAGTGGTGGGGTTGTCGGCGCCGTTGAAAGTGGCCGGTTGCACAACACTGGCGGCGACTGCAGCAACGCACTTCTCTTCGGCAGCACGACTTGTACCGGCGCTCGGTGGAGCGGGAGAAGGCGACAGCAGTTGGTTCTCGTCAGCCTTCGAGGACTGGTCGAGACTCTCGAGGACTACGCTTGTCGTTGCTTCACTGGCCTCTGCCTCGTCGTCGTTGTCGCCGGACTTTCTACTAGCGGCGTGTTCCGTGGACGGCGCGGTTTCTTCGTGCGCCTTCGAGTCGCGAATGGCGTCGAAGACGGTGTACAAGTTAGCGCCGACGGCATTCAAGGAGGGCGCTTTGGTCTCGACAGGCGTGTGACCAGGTAGGGGCCCTTCTCTGACGACGCCGAAGACCCTGCTGGCGTCATAGAGGCCGACGTCTTCAGACACCTCGGGAATGGTCAGGCTAGTCGACGACGGCTTGCTCCGCTTCTCCGGCGGCACCACGAAAGTGCCTCTTCTCTCTTTCGTCGACAGCGTCTGCGCTCCCTCGGCCGACGACGGTTCGCTCTCGCGCTTCTGGGGCAGGAGGAAGGTGCGCCGACGCGTGTCGCCCGGGCGGTGAGCCTCGGCCAGAGGGCTGTTGAGGCCTCCCGATGAGTCGCTCGACCGAGCTTCTTCTACCTCTTCCCCATCAGACTCGTCGTCCCTGCGCAAATCCGCCGACGACGGCCGCTGTAGCAAACTGGACTCGCGCCTCTTCGATCGTGCAGGTATCGCAGCCGTTGAGCACGAAGGGCCGGCGGCGGCAGAAGTGCCGCTGAGACGACCGGTGGACGAATTCATGGACCCGTCTTCCTCGATCACTGAACGGGTAGACATCCACCTGAGGACACAGCAAACGAAAAACACCAAACGGAGAGAACGGCGCCGCAACCTGGCTCCAATGCGGGCGCTCCCAGTCTGGGCCTCACTCTCTCCTCAACGAAGGCAATTGGGGCGCTGTCCACGTCGTCAGAAGGCACTTCAGCGACGTCTGCAGCACCAGACGCCCCTTCTGCTTGGCCCAGCCAGCTGGGTCGGCCCTGGTTCGCCCGCTGCAGCATCATAGTCAGGGTGCTGCGCTTGTCGCGCCTCGGACTAAACAAAGCTCGCCACTGCAATTGACAGCAAAGTTGCGTCATACCGCAGCAGAGCTTAGGAAATGGTACTGACCTAAATCTGGCAAGCAGTTCCCCGCTGGAATGAGCCTGTTCGTTCGCGCGCTCGTTCTCTTCGCCGCTAGTATTCGACGCGCCGCCGTTCTCTGTGCTCTTCGTCAGCTTCTCGACCTCGTGCCGGAAGCTCTGCAACCGCTCAGCCGCCTTCGACAGCAGCTCCACGGAGCTCTCGAGCAGGTGGTCCGAGCCGTTCAGCCACTCGACGAGGCGCACCTAAGGCAGGGAGCGAAGGCAGCACGGAATCCATCTCTGAGATCGAATGTCGGCTGCTGGCCTACCTACCCGTGCGCTTCTCTCGACTTCCTCCTCGAAGTTGTCGACGGCCTTCATCATGGTCTCCAGCTTGATGTTGTGCGCCTTCAGACGCTGATTCTCCTCCTTGAGCTCGATCGACTCCTGCTGGCAGCGCCTCAGGTCCGCCTTCACCCTCTGCAGGCCGCGCGCCAGAGCCACGTTGTTCGCCTTCAACGTCTGACGCTGCATCGACGTGTTCATGGCTGAAATGGAATGGGGAAAGTCGGCACGACGACGACGATTGAGGGGAAAGCAGCACACAAGTACAATCGTCAGTCAGACCCACACATATCGGACATATCGGAGACAGAGACGGCACATACAATTCGTAGCTATGTACTAGCTTGACACCAACCGCGCTGCTTCGACGCATTGGCCGCCCGCCAACCAGCGACGTTGAAAGGAGTTTTCCCGTTGGACTTTGGCAATTCCTTGAGAGGCCCGGTGTTCTCCGTTTCGTCTCCGCTGCTAGATTCGTCACTGTTGTCGCTTAGAATCTCGCCGTCGTCAGCCTTGCTCTTTGACTGCTTCAGTTTCATTGTCTCAGCAGCTTCGATTACGCCGTCGGCTTTGGAAATTCGAGTTGTATCGGCGTTGGATGAAGCGTGGAGGATTTCTTTCGGCATGATTGAGTACCTTTCGCAGTCGTCGTATGAGAAATGCCTTTCTATCGACAAAACTCCAGCATTTTTGCCATTGCCACTTTCCGTGTTCTAGTTCTCAGGAATTTTGAATCGGAGGGGGAGAAATCCAACCTGCTTAGATGTCCTACCGTAGCTTAGCATAGCGCAAGACGAAATACGCACAGCGTAGATTGTGACGCCATGCCCCGTGGAATGTGATGCGGAGCTGTATGTATGTATGTACATAAGAAGTAACCACGAGCTTCCGTGGTTCACGGTACCATTGTTGCAGCATCACGGTAGCTTCTCACGAGGCAAGCACAGAAGAGTCGAAGGAAGTGCAGAAAGTGCGGCGGCGAACACAACGCGCGAGCAGTAGACGAGGTTTGGATCGCAGCGATCACGGATCACAAGAGGGTCGAAGCTGCTCTTCTTCTTCTATCGGCGGACGCCGGGCGGCTGTCGGCAGAGGACGAGGAAGTTGGCGACGGCGGGGCCGGTGAAGACCTCCTTGCCGTTGAAGGCGGCTCCGGCTTTCTCCTGCGAGAGGAATTCCTCTTGCCTTAAAGCCTTGCCCAGTCGCTCGTGGCCGGCCGCGTTGACGCAGACGCAGGGGCAGACGTCGCCCACGTGGACGGGCTGGAAGGCGTTGCGGTCGTTGAGCCGGTAGGCGGCGCTGGCCTCGCGGAAGGGCATCCAGCGGTATTCCCATTCGGCCGTCCTTGTGGTACGAGAGCACTTGCATGGAGCCGACGCCGACGCCACCGAACTCCTTGCCGTCCCAGCCGAAGAAGGCGCAGAGCTTGCCGGCCCCATCTTTCCAGCAGCGTCCCATGACTGGCTCGCCGTGCTTGTACCAGAGGGCCACATGCTGGTCCATCAGACTGCCGTCCTCCTGCTTGAGCTGGCGGTCGAGGGCGCGCACTGCCGTGGCCGAGAACGGGTCGCCCACTTACAGGTCCAGCCACTCGTCGTCCATGATCTTCGGCATGACCGTCGGAGGCGGCGGCGGCGACAGGTTGCGGACGAGGACCCAGGCGTCGGTCAGCTGTGCCGTGCCCGCCAGCTGGTCGGCCTTGCCGCCGTAGGAGATTTGCGCCAGTTCTGTCGACATGTCGAGGTTGCCCAGCAGTTCTTGTCCATTCTTGGCCTTCTTTAGCAGCGGCGTCGACTGGCCGCAGCGCACCAGCTCGACGTTGGGCTTGTTCCTGTAGTCGGTGTAGCGGAGCCACTCGTACCAGAAGCCCAGCTGGGGGAAGCCCTTCCACTGGTCGGGGGCGGGGTAGCAGAGGATCTGGATGTCGCCGCCCAGGTCACGCTTGCCCGTCAGTTCCTTGCCGTTGAAGGGGAAGGAGCACTCGACCACGCCGCCGTTGTTCCAGGCCCGACCGTTGACCGGCTTGCCGTGCTTGTACCACAGCGCCACGTACATGTTCGTGTGACCGCGCACTCGCATCGGGTTGTCGGGGAAGGGAGAGCCGATCGGCTGGAACGCCCACAGGTCCTCCTTGGCCGGCATCTTCTTTGCTTCCTTCTTCGAATTCGAAAGATCAAAAGGTAAACTTCAGACTGATACTAGAACTTCTTTGACGTTCAGAAATAACTTCTCTAATTATATGCACATAACCGACAATGACAACAATATCCTCCGCATTGCGTGCGACAAACAGTGCAGGGCTAATATTCTCATTCATCTCGGGTTGTCTGCGAATGTCGGCGGCACCATTGGCACTCGCGTTGTACTTCTCGAGCCGATAGTAGAACGGGAGATCGATGCGAACGAGCACTGAGAGAAGGAACTGAGACTGCAGGTTTTGTTAACTTTTTACGGCCATCGAAGCAAAAGAAGTCGGAGAAGGGAAGTCGACAATTTCTTGGCACGGCGGCGGCGCGCTCGCGCCTAATCCAAATTGTCGGCGCGCGACCAGCGACTCAGTCAGCGAGTCAGTCAGTCGAACGATTGCGTACAGTTGGTTCTTCCTCTGCGCTCTCACCAGCCATTGTTCTGCTGCCCCACCGCGCGCTCGCCTTCCCTTCTCTCTCCCTCTTCTCCATCGGCCCTTCCCTACAATCGGCCGCCTTCTGCTGCAGGCGCTGCGCTGCCTGCCCGGTCTACCACTATGGAGTCTTCGGCTGTCACTGGTGGTGGTGGTATCTTTTCATCCGTTTCCACAGAGGTTCATCATACATAGGTGTGCGCGCGCCCCTTTGGCTTCGTTGTCCACTGCTAGGGCCCCCCCCCCCTATTTGCCGCCTACGTCTCTGAATAGAGAGCGCCGACTTGTTGAGTTTCGAAGGAGGTATCTTCGATCGCACAGGAGGAGGCAAGCCCGCGGCAAGGGTAGAAATCCACCACTCCTCTGTCCATTCCCCTCTCCTACCATCTCTCGATCCCGCTGAGAGAGAAAGAGGAGGGAAAGAAACCCGTCGACGAAAGAGGGTTGCGACGAGTGGACGGAAGACTGCGGCGATCTCGAAGGCCCCTTGCTCCCGCGCTTGTTGTGTTGCTGCTGTCGCCGTCTGGGAGGTCGACGTCGGAAAGTAGAGTGGAGCCATTCGTGAGAAACAGCAGCAGGCCAAGTTAGCTACATTTCTACGGCGGGACAACAGCCGAACGGACGTTTCTGCGTTCCTTATTCTTGAGAATGGCTTCGTCGTGCGGCGGCCGCAGCAGCAGCCCGGAGTACGAGGAGATCTGTCTGGAGACCTTCAGCAACGTGGTCAGCCTAACGAGGGACATGCGCTTTTTGGCCGGCATGCCCGAACTCTGCGACGTCGTCTTCCTCGTGGGCGACAACCAAATACCCGTATTCGCCGTCAAGGCCGTGCTCGCCATACGCAGCAGGTGAAGTCAACAATGAATAGGTAAATGTCTCCCCTCCTGTGCTCTGCTGTGAGCCCGTCGCTTCTGCGACTTTCTATGTACCCACCTCTGGGTAAGTAGGTTAGCTTGACCCCTGCTTCCTGTGTTCAACCCAACGGCACGGCAATTGCGTCCAAAGTGCGTTATATCGGTTCGACCGGACGGCGACGCGAACAGGGTACATACATACGTACAGTAAACCCTTCTTGTGGCCTCGGCATAAATGGATTACGAGTTCGCAGATTACCGACACTAACAGGATTATTCGACGGGGTCGGGCTCGGGCCTACTGTGTATTCAAGAGGTCAACCCACTTTGGCGGGTCAAGATTTGTCTAACGGTCTACATTTCTGGCGTGCGGTTGTATGTGTACATACATACAGGTACAGGCTCGGCTTCGCTTCACGTCGTCGGTCAGCTAATCAACAAGCCGGACTTTTAAACTTTGAAGTGGCGTTTTCCTCGTCCACATGCCTTCAAACGGCATCAATGATGGTGTTTCTATTCAGGGTGTTCTACAAGCTTCTCTACGGAGGTTCGCGTCGCTGTACCAACGACAGTCTCGAGAGAAGCGAGTACCAGCACCACTCGCCGAAGAGGTCGGACAAAAAAGCGTCCAAATTCGTCGGACGCCAGTTGAACCGCATCTTCTCTGCGGAGAACGTCGGATCCTCGACGAAAACATCGCGGCGCGAGCAACGCAAGGTGACGCCCGAGCGTTGCAGTTGTAGGCGAAGTGCTACTTATGCCGCCAGCGCTTTAGCGATTACTCGCCGGTACTATTGCTACTGGCGCGCAATGCAAGTGATTTTAGGCGGCCGCCATCGGGCGCAGTTTCGGCGCCGACAAAATGACGGT
Organism: Linhomoeus sp. GSCO2_2; assembly: GCA_030248115.1. Lineage (NCBI taxonomy): Eukaryota > Metazoa > Nematoda > Chromadorea > Monhysterida > Linhomoeidae > Linhomoeus > Linhomoeus sp. GSCO2_2. The sequence goes on along the minus strand of JASAMZ010006204.1, from coordinate 15,939 downwards.
GCGCATTGAGGAGTTTGAAGCAGACGTCTTCAAACAACTCGTCGAGTTCCTGCACACTGGATCCGTCCGAATCGCGCCCAGCACTGTACTAGGTGAACTACATACAAGCAGTAAAGTGTGAACTGTAACCTACTGGCATTGCGAGAACTACTCCTTTCAGGTCTGATGAACGCAGCCGACCATTTCTGCGTAGAAGATTTGCGGGCGGCTTGTGCCGACTTCGCACGCACGTGCATATCCGTGTCCAACGTGTGCTCTCTTCTGGTCACGGCCGAGCGCTACATCCACTACAAGTCAACCAAGATCTTCGTTCAAGCTGTCAGTGGCTTTGTCTAGTATGTGTGCAAGTGGTTTGTGTGGTTGCGGAAGAATAGCTTCTTTGTGTCTTCTCAGCTGCTCGACTTCATCGACTGGAACGCCCAAGAGGTGCTGTCGCTGCCCGACCTCGTCCACCTTCCCCAGCACGTGTTCCAGTTGGTGCTGTCGCGCGACGAGCTGCGCACCAGCGAGCTGGCCAAGTGGCGCGCCATCCAGCGATGGGCCGCCCACTCGTCCAGCAACGAAGCCCAATGCAGAGACCTCACGCGCCAACTGGTCGACCAGATCGCCCTAGAGGAGGTGCCGGCGGCCGTCCTCATGACCGAGATACATCCGGCAGGCCTGGTCGCGCCCGAAGTGCTCATGAACGCCCTGGCCTTCCAAGCGGATCCCCGCAGCGCTCCCAGCACCCTCTTCGCGCGCACCCCCAAGGCGACGAGGAGAGCCGAGGCGATCACCGACCGCCGGCCGCCCAATCTCCAGCGCACGAGAAAGCAGCGCGTCGCGAGTCCGCTCGCCGCCGGCGGAGGACAGTCGACCGTGTCCTCCTCGTCGAACAGCAGCGGCTACGAGAGCCACAAAGCAGCGGACGACGCCCAATTGCCGCCTTGCCAACTGACGCAGGATGGGAAGACGCTCATACGAATCGGAAGGGGACCCCCTGAAGACGAGGAAGGTTCCTTGTTGCACTCCAGTCGAATGAGGCGATCCGTGGCCGTGCCCATCGACGGCACCGTTGGACCGCACCCGCTGGCGAGACTTGCTTCAACGAACAACTGTGTAGCGGCGAAATCAAAGAGTATCTCTGATTTGAGCTGCTTGCGCATCGCAGAGGAGCGATTCTGATACGTCTGAGATTTGAAAGGCATATTGTAGGTACATTTTGTGCGATCGTCGTTCATTACAAGCGACACTGCAGGCGCATTTGACTGAATGTACTTACTCTGCCCCCTTGGGCAGCTAGTTTGTGTACCAAATCAATGTGCACACGTCATATGTATGAACACGGAGGTTAGTGTACGTAACTCCAAACGAGGATAATGTTTTGTCCCTATGGATCATCTACCGCCGCCACCTTTGTGGCAGTAGTGGCGGTGGTGCGCGCGTGGCTGCCACTGGGATTGGTATCAACTTGTCAAGGTCGGTGTTAGCTGCCGAAACATTGGTCTGAATTGATGCTTCAGCAAGGCTAGGCACAGGCGTCTGGACACCTCTGGAACGCAGCTTCAGCTTATTCTCGTACTGATTCTGCAGTTGCTGCCGTCTGAAATCGAAGCGAACTCCTCTTGTTCCGCGTTCGTCCCTGGACAAAGCCGCCTAGCGTACGTATGTGCCAATTCACCTGCCGTCGCCCATGAGTTTCAGCAATAGTCTCTGACCGAAGCCGTTGCCTTTCTTCGTTGACCACATGGCAAAGACGTTCTGTTCTCCCTCGTCGAAGGCTGGGGCGGCTGAGTGGAGTCGCGCCCGGAACTCCGTTTCTACCGAATCAGAGACCTCGTCGAAGAGCCGCTCGAGCTTCTGCTGGATGCAATTGAAGGAGACGCTCAAGACGGCCAGGCCTACGACTACGGCTAGAAAACTCAGACTGCCCGCCCGGTGGTCGGGAACGTAGTCGCCCAATCCTGGAAAGTGAACGGCCATCCGCCATCGCGCAAGTACATACCCATGTACATTGCACATTCCGGACAATCACCAATTGTGGTGAAGGAAATGAAGACGAAGTAAAAGGCTTCGAAGTAGGTCCACTCGCGCTGAATCAGGCAGAACACTGCCGCCGAGAAGCCTGAATGGCGATTAGTCTTTCTTTGTGGCTGTGGGGGGGGGGGGGGGCGCCAAAGTCAGCGAAAATACAGACACATCCAAAGCAGCAGCACTAGTCCGACGCAGGTCAATGGAAGATCCGCCAATTCCGTAGAATAGCTAGAATCGTTGCCCTTCTTCTTGCCTTCCTTGGCAGCTGACTTGCGAACAAAGCTGGAGAAAACGCAATCACCTTGGAACGCACATAGACGACATTGTTCTTTCGACTGACTACAATATGAGTACAATTGCACCTTCCAGAGGCGAGGCGCGACCAAACGATGGACATCCAGTCGTAAAGGAGATTTCCCCAGTCGGCAATCAAGGCCAGCACCAAAGGGATTCCGACCAGTCCGTAGAGTATGGTGATTGCCTGACTCAGTCGACGCTTCGGTGGCTGGTCCCCGTAGCCTGCATGTGGGCGACCTTCTCGTCAAGGATGATGTACATAATAATGGCCGCCCACATATAACTTACCAATGCCAGTAACAACGGTTCCAGCGTAGAAGACTCCGTCCCAGAAGGTCCACACGAGATGAGCACTCGCGTCACAGATGTCTGCCTCAATCTTGCGGACCTCTTCAGTTAATAGCGCGACACAGTTCAGAAGGTTTTCTGTCTTTTCGTCCTCAGACGTATTGCTCGCAACGTGTGAGATGTTCTGCACTTAGAACACGACTTTTTCGTCGTCGTCGTCGTCGTCGTCGTCGTCGTCGTCGTCGTCGCCGTCGTCGTCGTCGTCGTCGTCGTCGTCGTCGTCGTCGTCGTCGTCGTCGTCGTCGTCGTCGTCGTCGTCGTCGTCGTCGTCGTCGTCGTCGTCGTCGTCGTCGTCGTCGTCGTCGTCGTCGTCGTCGTCGTCGTCGTCGTCGTCGTCGTCGTCGTCGTCGTCGTCGTCGTCGTCGTCGTCGTCGTCGTCGTCGTCGTCGTCGTCGTCGTCGTCGTCGCCGTCGTCGTCGTCGTCGTCGTCGTCGTCGTCGTCGTCGTCGTCGTCGTCGTCGTCGTCGTCGTCGTCGCCGTCGTCGCCGTCGTCGTCGTCGTCGTCGTCGTCGCTTATTTGCTGTACGAACCAAACGACACCAATGGCTTTCATTGGCGCTGACAACTGTCGCTGTAGAATTGATCTCTCCGTCTAATAGCCCTGCAATTCCTTCAGCAAAATCACTTAAATTGGAAGTGCAGCTCTGCGGAGATATCTGAAGCAGATACTAAGAATGCATATGAAGAACCTCTAATTATTGAGCCGTCAATCGATGAATTTGAATGCGACTCGGTAGCAGCAGCTTACCTGACCGTTTTCCAGCGAAGTGAAGAGCAGGCCACCAGCAATATTGTAGGCAATAAGGAGGAACAGAAGCAAGAAATGCTTGTTGAACATGTACCCAAAAGCATATCCGAAAAATTGGAACGCCAATGTCATTTTCGACTATCTATTTTTGAAGCGGTAGCATTGGCCGACCTGAAACCATGACAGTGTTGTGAATAAAGGCAACCGGACGACACGAAATGTTCAATCATCGATACGCTATTAGCAGATTGTTTTCGAGCCCTGGATCGATCTTGTTTTCGAGTGAATAGATTTACTTGGTACAACTCTTCAAACAAGTGCCTTGTACGCGTATTTCAACACTTGAACGAATATTGTTGACTATGGTAACGTATGTACTACGGGAATGTCGGTGTCGTCTTGCTGCCAGCATTACCTCACCAGGATCTAATTCCGTGAGAATGTGTTTGGGTATGTGGTTGGCGCCTTAGGGTCCTTCGATGAACGGCCCAGTAAACAGTATGAAAGCACGACCCTGACAACGCCTGGTACCCCGTTCATTGCTAGGGCCATCTTTTGCTTTGCTTGATTGATCGCAGTGTTGAGCAAGCGGGTGCACAAGCGAAGACATTGAAACCAACCGCTTACCCTTGGTTTCTCCTGCATCTACTGAATTTTTTTTATATTATTGTTGTATTCATTGCTAGTGGTTCTGAACCCATGTAGGATAGTCTAAGCACGATAGGATCAACATAACTACCGATCACGCGATTCGAACTACAAATTAGTGCTGCAACCGATGCACAAGTGAACACTGAAGCACTTCAATTTAATAAATTTGCTTTACTATAATTTAACTAGTTTACACTTGTTTATATCTTTTAACGTTAATTGAAATGGAAAGTGCAGGATTTTCATAATGAAAATAAAACAAGGAATACGTGCAGGAGCACCTGTAAAGAAGCACAATACGTCCAGAAGGTGAAGGTCAAGAGAGGGGCTTATTGGAGTATTTACGGTATGTACTATGGCAGTGTCGGTGTCGTATTGGGGCTGGTAGCACGTCACAAGGCAAATTAAATCAAGTAGAATTAAATCAAACAAAACAAAACTAAATTGTATTAAATCCAGTTAAATTAGTCCAGGCTAATTTTAATTCAATCAAGTTATGTTAAATCAAAATAAATTGAATTAAATTATAATATTTTGCATTTTCTATTTTATGGGGGTTGGAGAGGCGGTGGGGAGCTCTTATCCCCGCACCTGAGGGTGGCACCTCGCCGGGCCCGTTAAGCGTTTCCGCCCAACGAATTAGCCCAGTCCCCCCCGACCTAGTCAGGGTAAATTAAATTAAATTAAATTAAATTAAATTAAATTAAATTAAATTAAATTAAATTAAATTAAATTAAATTAAATTAAATTAAATTAAATTAAATTAAATTAAATTAAATTAAATTAAATTAAATTAAATTAAATTAAATTAAATTAAATTAAATTAAATTAAATTAAATTAATTTAAACTAAATTAGAATAAATTGAATTGAATTAAATTGAATTGAATTGAATTGAGTTGAATCGAAATGAAGCAACTTAAATTAAATTGATTTAAATTAAATTAAATTAAATTGGATTAAATAATAATAATAAATTGAATTAACTTACATTCTACATTGCATGAAGTAAAGAATTGAATTGAATTGAATCGAAATAAAGCAACTTGAATTAAGTTAAATTAAATTAAATTAAATTAAATTAAATTAAATTAAATTAAATTAAATTAAATTAAATTAAATTAAATTAAATTAAATTAAATATAAATTAAATTAAATTAAATTAAATTAAATTAAATTAAATTAAATTAAATTAAATTAAATTAAATTAAATTACATAAAATTAAATTAAATTAAATTAAATTAAATTAAAATTAAATTAAATTAAATTAAATTAAATTAAATTAAATTAAATTAAATTAAATTAAATTAAATTAAATTAAAAATTAAATTAAATTAAATTAAATTAAAAAATGAAATTGACAACTAAAATTAAATTAAATTAAATTAAATTAAATTGAGTTAACTTAAATTAAATTAAATTAAATTAAATTAAATTAAATTAAATTAAATTAAATTGAATTAAATTGAACTGTATTAAATAATAATAATAAACTAGATTAACTTAGATTCTACATTACATGAACCAGTTAAATTGAAAACGTAGCAATAATCGCCGGTCACATCCACCTACATAGCACACTACTCGCCTTTCACCAGAAGACCATCTCGGAACCGGAGTTCGCCATGCGCCTGCCTCCCTCCACCTCGAATCGCTGTCTGCCAAACTCGCGCTCTATACCGCTTTGTTTACTGTTCCTGGGTATCGGATGAAATCGTATACCGGCGGCGCGGTTTGTTATTGCTATAGCGAGCCACGCTTGCATCGCTTTTACGGCCTTGCCTGCCTGCCTGTGAGCTACAGTTGTCTCAACTGCGATGGACATCTAGCGGAGTGGACCATCTAAACGTTGCTTGCACTGACTCGAGCAAAATGAAGCAGCACACATCGATTACTCTTATCTTGCTTATCTATGTGTCATTCTGGCGTCTGTCTGTCGGTCAGAGGGACAACGATAACTCCATACAGGAGCGAAGAAGTGAGTCGTTTAGAAGAGTGTAAGTAGCTCTCTTCTGTCCCCAACAAACTTTCACCTGTTTGGCTCGTTCAGAGGAGCTGGAAGACTCCTACCATGTCCAGTTGGGGAAACTGACCAAGTCGCTCTTTCCGAAAGACCACAGCGTCCTGGAGAGGCCCGTTCGCAACCACTCCCTTCCAGTGGAAGTTCACATTCACCTCGTCATTCAACACGTCCATCTTGTAAGACGTTAGACCAACGATTGACCCATAAGTTGGCTCGTTGCCTCCACTCACCTAAACAATACGCTTTCTCTTTCACAGGACGAGCGACAGCAAACCATGAGCGTCAACGGCCACTTGGCCTCCGTGAGTGGACTTGACGGGTTGGAGGCAGCACAGGTTCTGTGCTTTCTACTTCGCCACTTCGTTTAGTACTGGGACGACGAGTCTCTGACCTGGAACACGAGCCTGGACGTCAACAAGAAGATTACTGTGAATCGATATCGACTTTGGCAACCGCGCTTCATGGTGCTGAACAGGTGGGGAAAAGTTTGCAGGCTGCAGTTGGCAATTTCACTGACACCTACGGTACACTAACGCACAAACCGACACAAACTCACGACAGTTCAGCGCCGCCGGTCGTGACGACGCCTACAGTGTCGACTACTGGTCGACGGCCGTTCTGAGCTACAGAGGGGGAGACATCAACGCGACCAGGAACAAGGGCTGGCCTCGGTTTCGCTTCAAGTGCACCTGCATCTTCGACTACTCCGCCTATCCTTACGATACGCAGGTACGCAGATGACATCACCCCTGCCCGTCGCGCTGTACCTGAGCACTTCTGAGCACTTGGTTGCACAATCGTTGCAGACATGCCCGGTCATACTGATGGTGGCTGGATCGATGGATGAAGTGGAGCTGATGCAGGCGTCGGCTTACACCTACCGTACCCTGACCTGGGAAGAAGGCTACTACGGGAAAGGTTTTCAGAAGAACCACGTCAGCAACTGGTACTTTGACGGCGTCGACGAATCGGTTAGTTGAGCTTCGTACTGAGTGTTGCAGTAGCCAAGAAATGCGGATTCTTGGTTCTTGTTTAGGTCCAGTACTTTACCTTCGGACCAGATATGAACGCCACGAAGCGTCGGCCGGAAAGTGAACTTTACCGCTATAGCACCATCTACTACGTGTACTTGAACTTCCGTCGGCACGCGCCCTACTTCTTCGCGTCGACTGTGGTGCCGTCGCTGTTCTCGAGCGGGCTGTCGGTGGCCGCCTTCTGGACGCGCACCTTCGACCAGGGCGTCTACCTGCTCATGGGCAACATGCTGCTTCAAGCGCTCTTCTCGCGCGACCTGCTGCTCAGTCTGCCGCCCAGCATCGGACAGCCGCCCAGAATCAGTAACTTCCAACTTCGTCTTGCTGTGTCTCACGCACGCCTGCTCCTCATCCTCTGAGTTTCAGTCACCTTCTACACAAGCAACCTGATCGCCACCTTTGTGGCGCTGGTCGCTCTGCTGCAGCTCAAGTGGATCAGCTCTTTCAGTCGGTCGCTGCCGCTCTGCGTCCTTCCCGTGGCCGCCCTCTACCGCTTCCTTCCGATCGCCGGTCGCTTCAAGCAGCTTGAGAAGGACGGTGGTTCCAAGGACGCCGAACAGGAAAAGAAGCCGTCTGAAGTCGAGAGTGCCGAGAAGACAGAAGCGGAGCAAGAAGAAGAGGAAGAGGAGGAGAACAAAGAGGTGGTAGTCCAGCAGGAGGAAACGCCGCCGCCCACCACGCCCTTCGCTGGTATCGTCACCGACTTCAACAAGGAGTGGCGAAAGTTGGCCGAAATCATCCGCGTCCTAGTCTCGGTTGGCTTCGCCGTCTTCTACATAGTCGTCGTTTTCATATATCTCCTATGAGTTATGCTGAGTACGTTGTGGGGATATTATCTAGGTATGTAGCTATCCAATATGTAGTTACCGGTCGCGTCATTGAATCACATTATCAAAATTGCTTTGCCGTTGTTTGAGTCGAATTCTAGCAAATTGATATTTTGCCAGTTTATTAACAGTATTGTAAAGAGCAAAGAGATTTGTTTTAGGGATTAATATACTCAACTCGTTTGCTAATCATTGAGAACCACTCATCAAAAGGTTAGGTACAATTGTCTCTGGAGAGAACTACAGGACGTATGCCCATCGCAACAGGCTAGACGACAATAGTCGGAAGCTGGATGTCTGTAGAGTAGACTTCGCAGTGTGATGTACACACGTAGCTCGATGTCGGGCGATTTTCTTCGATTTTGTCAGCAGAGCATGATACCATTTGACATGTAACCGTATAACAAGCCCCCACTGCATTCACAAAGCATACACTCAGTTGGGGTAGACGACGGCGGCGCCGAACTTCTTCTTGCCGACGTCGGCACTACTGAACTGCCAGTTGGCGCTGCCGTCGACGCGCGTCTCGTACCCATCTTCCAGCTCGAAGTCGCTGCCACCCCCACCGAACACAAGCAGGCGATCGTTGAAGCGCGCCATTGCAGCCTTGTCTCTCGGCCGAGTCAGACCTCCCGCCGCTCTCCACTGGCCACTGGTGCCTTTGGTCAGGTCGAGCTCTTCGCAACTGCTGAGAAACAGAGGCTCTGGGGCGTTGGCGCTGTAGTAGCCGCCACAGACGACCAACTCCTTGCCTGACAGTAGGTGGCTTCCTTCCGCTTTTGGCATTCACGCAAGAACGACAGAGTACGTACCACCTACCACTGATGCTCAAGGAAGCGGCGGCGTATTCCCGAGGGACGCTGAGCGACGGCAGTTGCTGCCAGGCGTTCTTCTTCACGTTGAGGCGGTAGACTTGGCTGAGTTCGCGTCCAGTGTCAAGGACGTGGCTGTTGCCGCCGATGATGTACAGGTGGTCATCGCGCCCCACCGCCACACCAGAGGCCATCTTCAGAATCACAATATCGCGAGGCGCCCAGTAGATACTTCACGCAGCTTTGGCTAAAGGAATACTCGCCCACCCACCGTGTACGGTAGCTTCGCTCCAACCAATCGCCAGCGAGCGTTGGCGACGTTGCCATCAGGAATCGATAGATACTCGCAGGTGTCAACATAGTCGTCTAGGACGGTTCGGGTGCCACCACAGACGTACATCGAGTCGCCTGGAGATATAACACCAGTAAGCAACGGTAGCTACGTCCTTATCCCAGCGGCCGACAGCAGTGCTCACCAACAACGGCGCCTACGGCGTTTACTCTAGGCTCGTTCATTCGAGGACCCTCAATGAAACGGCCGTCAGCCGGAACGTAAACTTCGGTCGATGCGCGGTCGTCGGAAGCGCCAGCAACCACGATTAGGTCCTGCAGTGATCAGAGGCGTCTTCACGATCACCATTACGGTAGGGCGCAGGAGAACCCGGTCCCACCTTCAGAACGCCAACCACGTGACCGGTTCTCGGTCGCAACAGAGGACCGATCGTCGAATCTTGAACACGACCTGTCGACGGCTCAAACTCGCGCACTTCTCTCGTCTCAACTGCCCCATCGATGGTTCCGCCCACCAGCAAAATGCGACCTTGACAGAAAATATGTACCTACCATAGCGAAGTCCGTTTACAGAACCGTGGTTCGCTACACGTACCACTGGTAGGCGGGCCAGGAATCGTTGGTAGCGAACCGGATGAGCCGCCTCCTCCTCCCCCACCGCCTCCAAATATACATCCCAGCGAGTACGGTATGAGGGCGATTGCCAAGGCCGCCGCCAAAGCTCCGGTTGAAAACATTTCCTTCAGCGTAGTCGCTTCCAAACACTGTCGTTGGGCGGTACCTCGCGAAGGCGTGGCCGGCTTGTAACGCGATGGCAGAAAAGTCAATGCACAGCCGGGGCGTTTATGCGCCTTCCCACTTATCAGCGAACCGATAAAGACTCTACATGTCCGCCGTCGCTCCTCTTCGCGTTGAAGTAACTGCGAGTGCGTCATCGAGCAATGTCGAAGCGCCGGCGCGGCCACCCAACGCTTGCTAGGCGAGTTCTCGGTGACAGGTATGCTCGTCTTCAGCGCCAACCTGCAACACCCCCCCCCCCCCCCATTCGACATTGTCACATTGGCGTTATTCGTGAACTAGTGCCAGCTACCGTTTCGCCACCATTCACTTGATTTGTGCCGTGTCGATCCGTTGCTGTACCGTTTGAATTTTGAACTGCTTTGGTATACGGTAGCACGATTTACATACGTGACTCAAAACTTCTATAAGCTATGATCACTCTGCCTATAAACGGTGGCGTCGACACAGTCTGCTACATTGATCGTAAAAGGCTGCGTTTTCTTCGTCTTCCACATGCTATTCCGCTATTCCTGTACAGGGTACAGGCTTCTGCATCCGAGTCGATCAAACCACTATAAAGCAACTGAACATTCCGTAGCAACAAGCTCGTTCAGCACAAAGTTCCGGGAGGCGATCGCCATCAGAAGTCACCGTCTATGAAATGATACAGAAGTAGCAACGCGAATAATGGCTGCCGTTGCCTTAGGCGCCAGTGTGCAGCCGATATTATCACCGAATGCCTTGTAGGCCAGGAGATGCACCGTAATTACATGGTCTGCGCGATCACGGATACACCGTTAACCTGCTGAACTACCGACGGCCTTGCGCTCTTCTACCGGTCAAAGTGCTCTTCTTTCGTTGAGTGGGTGTGAGAAGAGCTACGGTGGAGGTCGACACACCAGTAGATTCCCCAGACGATTTCAAGACGATTGGTCTTTGTTACGCGAAGATTCGACTTGTATTGCGCGAGATATTCCAGTTTCTGAAGATCAGCACTGTTAAAGTGCTCATCTAAAGCAAAATCGCACATATCTTTCGCAATACAAGTCGGATCTTTGCGTAACAAAGACCAATCGTCTTGAAATCGTCTGGGGAATCTACTGGTGTGTCGACCTCCACCGTAGCTCTTCTCACACCCGTTCATTCAAAAAGAAGCACTTTAACGGGTAGAAGAGCGCAAGGCCGCCTGTAGTTCAGCAGCTTAATGGTCTAAGCAAGCACATGAGTTCACACTATCACGAAGGGGTCACGACGGCGTCGCAGGCGGCGACGGCGGACTTCGGCACGACGCGACCGTTGACCGCCAGCGCTTCGGGCGTCATGACGCGCACACAGGCGAACTCCACCGGCTGCCAATGAGGAGAGAGAGGCACAAAATTCACTTGCCACTAAATCACCCAAATGCTGATTGTCATTGGTCACACCTGAGACTCGACCTGGGCGGCCACTCGAAACACTTTAGGTCTCAAGATAGACACGCTGTTCCCGATGCAGACTCCGAAGCCGTCAGCGAAGTTGTAGACGCAGCAGGCGAAGCACCTCTGGTCGGCTTCCACGCCAACGAAACAGCTGCGAGTAGAGAGGCGCTCTGGGTAACGGCTCCGTAGTCAGAGCAGGGCGAAACAAGCGCTCACTCACTAGGGAATCACTTCGAGATTCGGCACCACTGCCACCACCTTGGCCACAAGTACGCTGCTGTCGTTCCCTTCTCCATCCAGCAACTCAGTGGTGGAGCGCAGAGGAAGCGAGCCGCTCTTGGGCCAAGGCTTGGCCGACCCACTGTCCAGGCGGCTCAACTCCTCGACCAACTGACGCAGTCGTTTCGCCTTGAGCCGACCCTACATTCGTGGACATCTATCTAATCTGAAGAACCGTAACTGTATGCAGCATAACATAACAAATTGAAAGGAAGCGGAACAGCGGGGCGCACCTTGCGACGGACCGCCTCGTCGAGGCGCAGCAGGAAGGAGGACAGGCATCTGAGAGAGTCGGTCGCCGCGCCGAAGTGGGGATCCAGCGAGACGGACCTCGACAGGTGGGTCAGCGCCTCCGCGTAGCTCTGCTCGAACTTTAGCGCCTGCCATCACAGACAGTTGCATGCACTGGAGCAGCACCCAAACGGTTGGGAGAGACCACATGTGTGAAGGTGTGGCCGCCAGCGGACATGGACACTAACCTGGGCGAAGTTGAAGTGAAGGTCGGCATTGCACGACGGCCCCTGGGTCACTTCAAGCTGGAAAATCGACCAGAACTTTCTTAGCAGCGAAGGGAAGCTACGGAACTCTGACGCTATAACCAGTGCGCGCCCACCGCCTTCCTGTAGGAGTCGAGTGCTTTGGTTAAGTTCTCCTGATGCTGTTGATTGCTGGCGAAGAAGTAAGTCAGGTAGCCGTTTCCCAACACGTCTGAAGTGGTAGGTGGTACGTACTCTGTCGTTCTTGCGTGAATGCCAAAAGCGGAAGGAAGCCACCTACTGTCAGGCAAGGAGTTGGTCGTCTGTGGCGGCTACTACAGCGCCAACGCCCCAGAGCCTCTGTTTCTCAGCAGTTGCGAAGAGCTCGACCTGACCAAAGGCACCAGTGGCCAGTGGAGAGCGGCGGGAGGTCTGACTCGGCCGAGAGACAAGGCTGCAATGGCGCGCTTCAACGATCGCCTGCTTGTGTTCGGTGGGGGTGGCAGCGACTTCGAGCTGGAAGATGGGTACGAGACGCGCGTCGACGGCAGCGCCAACTGGCAGTTCAGTAGTGCCGACGTCGGCAAGAAGAAGTTCGGCGCCGCCGTCGTCTACCCCAACTGAGTGTATGCTTTGTGAATGCAGTGGGGGCTTGTTATACGGTTACATGTCAAATGGTATCATGCTCTGCTGACAAAATCGAAGAAAATCGCCCGACATCGAGCTACGTGTGTACATCACACTGCGAAGTCTACTCTACAGACATCCAGCTTCCGACTATTGTCGTCTAGCCTGTTGCGATGGGCATACGTCCTGTAGTTCTCTCCAGAGACAATTGTACCTAACCTTTTGATGAGTGGTTCTCAATGATTAGCAAACGAGTTGAGTATATTAATCCCTAAAACAAATCTCTTTGCTCTTTACAATACTGTTAATAAACTGGCAAAATATCAATTTGCTAGAATTCGACTCAAACAACGGCAAAGCAATTTTGATAATGTGATTCAATGACGCGACCGGTAACTACATATTGGATAGCTACATACCTAGATAATATCCCCACAACGTACTCAGCATAACTCATAGGAGATATATGAAAACGACGACTATGTAGAAGACGGCGAAGCCAACCGAGACTAGGACGCGGATGATTTCGGCCAACTTTCGCCACTCCTTGTTGAAGTCGGTGACGATACCAGCGAAGGGCGTGGTGGGCGGCGGCGTTTCCTCCTGCTGGACTACCACCTCTTTGTTCTCCTCCTCTTCCTCTTCTTCTTGCTCCGCTTCTGTCTTCTCGGCACTCTCGACTTCAGACGGCTTCTTTTCCTGTTCGGCGTCCTTGGAACCACCGTCCTTCTCAAGCTGCTTGAAGCGACCGGCGATCGGAAGGAAGCGGTAGAGGGCGGCCACGGGAAGGACGCAGAGCGGCAGCGACCGACTGAAAGAGCTGATCCACTTGAGCTGCAGCAGAGCGACCAGCGCCACAAAGGTGGCGATCAGGTTGCTTGTGTAGAAGGTGACTGAAACTCAGAGGATGAGGAGCAGGCGTGCGTGAGACACAGCAAGACGAAGTTGGAAGTTACTGATTCTGGGCGGCTGTCCGATGCTGGGCGGCAGACTGAGCAGCAGGTCGCGCGAGAAGAGCGCTTGAAGCAGCATGTTGCCCATGAGCAGGTAGACGCCCTGGTCGAAGGTGCGCGTCCAGAAGGCGGCCACCGACAGCCCGCTCGAGAACAGCGACGGCACCACAGTCGACGCGAAGAAGTAGGGCGCGTGCCGACGGAAGTTCAAGTACACGTAGTAGATGGTGCTATAGCGGTAAAGTTCACTTTCCGGCCGACGCTTCGTGGCGTTCATATCTGGTCCGAAGGTAAAGTACTGGACCTAAACAAGAACCAAGAATCCGCATTTCTTGGCTACTGCAACACTCAGTACGAAGCTCAACTAACCGATTCGTCGACGCCGTCAAAGTACCAGTTGCTGACGTGGTTCTTCTGAAAACCTTTCCCGTAGTAGCCTTCTTCCCAGGTCAGGGTACGGTAGGTGTAAGCCGACGCCTGCATCAGCTCCACTTCATCCATCGATCCAGCCACCATCAGTATGACCGGGCATGTCTGCAACGATTGTGCAACCAAGTGCTCAGAAGTGCTCAGGTACAGCGCGACGGGCAGGGGTGATGTCATCTGCGTACCTGCGTATCGTAAGGATAGGCGGAGTAGTCGAAGATGCAGGTGCACTTGAAGCGAAACCGAGGCCAGCCCTTGTTCCTGGTCGCGTTGATGTCTCCCCCTCTGTAGCTCAGAACGGCCGTCGACCAGTAGTCGACACTGTAGGCGTCGTCACGACCGGCGGCGCTGAACTGTCGTGAGTTTGTGTCGGTTTGTGCGTTAGTGTACCGTAGGTGTCAGTGAAATTGCCAACTGCAGCCTGCAAACTTTTCCCCACCTGTTCAGCACCATGAAGCGCGGTTGCCAAAGTCGATATCGATTCACAGTAATCTTCTTGTTGACGTCCAGGCTCGTGTTCCAGGTCAGAGACTCGTCGTCCCAGTACTAAACGAAGTGGCGAAGTAGAAAGCACAGAACCTGTGCTGCCTCCAACCCGTCAAGTCCACTCACGGAGGCCAAGTGGCCGTTGACGCTCATGGTTTGCTGTCGCTCGTCCTGTGAAAGAGAAAGCGTATTGTTTAGGTGAGTGGAGGCAACGAGCCAACTTATGGGTCAATCGTTGGTCTAACGTCTTACAAGATGGACGTGTTGAATGACGAGGTGAATGTGAACTTCCACTGGAAGGGAGTGGTTGCGAACGGGCCTCTCCAGGACGCTGTGGTCTTTCGGAAAGAGCGACTTGGTCAGTTTCCCCAACTGGACATGGTAGGAGTCTTCCAGCTCCTCTGAACGAGCCAAACAGGTGAAAGTTTGTTGGGGACAGAAGAGAGCTACTTACACTCTTCTAAACGACTCACTTCTTCGCTCCTGTATGGAGTTATCGTTGTCCCTCTGACCGACAGACAGACGCCAGAATGACACATAGATAAGCAAGATAAGAGTAATCGATGTGTGCTGCTTCATTTTGCTCGAGTCAGTGCAAGCAACGTTTAGATGGTCCACTCCGCTAGATGTCCATCGCAGTTGAGACAACTGTAGCTCACAGGCAGGCAGGCAAGGCCGTAAAAGCGATGCAAGCGTGGCTCGCTATAGCAATAACAAACCGCGCCGCCGGTATACGATTTCATCCGATACCCAGGAACAGTAAACAAAGCGGTATAGAGCGCGAGTTTGGCAGACAGCGATTCGAGGTGGAGGGAGGCAGGCGCATGGCGAACTCCGGTTCCGAGATGGTCTTCTGGTGAAAGGCGAGTAGTGTGCTATGTAGGTGGATGTGACCGGCGATTATTGCTACGTTTTCAATTTAACTGGTTCATGTAATGTAGAATCTAAGTTAATCTAGTTTATTATTATTATTTAATACAGTTCAATTTAATTCAATTTAATTTAATTTAATTTAATTTAATTTAATTTAATTTAATTTAATTTAATTTAAGTTAACTCAATTTAATTTAATTTAATTTAATTTAATTTAATTTAATTTAATTTAATTTAATTTAATTTAATTTAATTTAATTTAATTTAATTTAATTTAATTAAATTTAATCTAATTTAATTTAATTTTATGTAATTTAATTTAACTTAATTTAATTTAGTTTACTTTAATTTAATTTAATTTAATTTAATTTAATTTAATTTATATTTAATTTAATTTAATTTAATTAATTTAATTTAATTAATTTAATTTAATTAATTTAATTTAATTTAATTTAATTTAATTTAACTTAATTCAAGTTGCTTTATTTCGATTCAATTCAATTCAATTCTTTACTTCATGCAATGTAGAATGTAAGTTAATTCAACTTATTATTATTATTTAATCCAATTTAATTTA
>JASAMZ010006203.1:0-10472 GCA_030248115.1 Linhomoeus sp. GSCO2_2 | reverse complement strand
CAATTTTCGTACTCGAACAAAATATTCGGCGCGAAACAACAAGCACTAAAGAGGCAAAACGAAATAACCGTACGTAAGCGATCGATTTACCTTAGGAATTCCTTTCTAAGGCAATAATCACAGCGAACGTCCTTTAACAACCGATTTTGGATGCTTTACGCCAAAAAACTTCTCGAAAACTGTTCGCTAAAGAATAGAGATCTATACTTACCTAACACAAAGAACACAAGAAATAAAACACAAAACGGAATGCTTTGTCAGGCAATTTCAGAGCTTTTTCGCTAAGGCGTTTCTGCATTCGATAGAGCAAATCAAATTTCCGGTTTTCACCAGAAATTTCTGCCCCATTAGGCTTTTGGCGCAGTGGCAGCACCTGAACAGTATAATAATAATATTTACATGAAATAATAATAAAATTTGATTCAATAATTTAATTGTACAGTACTCCTGTTATATACGCAAGAGGATGCGAATTTCTTGTTAACACAATTATGTATGACCTGGCACAAATTTCGCTTAAAAGATTCAAAAATATTACCTACGAATCTATGAACTCTGCAGAACTTTCAGCTTAACCAAATTATGCCAAAGTTCCAATTATGCCAAGGTATGCAGCTGCGTAGATAGTCACTTTAATACATTTGTCGCCAATATCGGCAAAGGATTGAATTGTTTCGACAGTTACTAACACACCACTTTCAGATTATTCCTATAAAACGGTAGCTCGCACTGACCTGAAACAAACCTCCGAATTGTGCCAATGCATATTCTGATGGCTGATTCGCTCCACGTCTGGGGGTATCTTTTCCATGCAGGTCAGGCAGGTCTGAAAATGAGGTACTGTTCAATACTAGAATGCCTCAAATTGATAAAATTGCGCTCTTTGAAACACACAGCGCAAAGCAAACCCCAAATTCGCAATCTCCGACCCCGAAAAGCCCGAATCGAGTACCATATCGGCTAGGGTCAGCCCTACCCAGCACGCATCATTAGCTTCGCCCGGGATTTCAAACCCAACTACCCACCCGCGCGTATTTCTCCATGTAGCACTCGACGCAGAACCAGTTGTTCTCCTTCTCCATGTAGCGATGGCCGCCCAATTCCAAATCGCAGCCGAAGCAACAGAAATGGTTCAAATGCCAGTCTTTGTCTTCGGCGCGCGTGTATTCCGAAGAGAAAATCAACTGAAGATGAAGTGTATTGATTGATTGATTGATTGAATATTGCCGCATCAACTGATTATTTATTTAAGCAGTCTTGCTCGTCTGTACTGGATATTGAGAAATTGTTTTGTTTTTGTTTTGTTCCACTTTCTTAATTTTGTAAATTGTTTTGTTATTGTTATTGTTCCTCTCAAATTTCGACAAATTGTTCTTGTTATCGTCACAATTTAGGAACAATTGTCCCTAATTTTTTCCTAGGAAGATTGGGTGCCGTAGGGCAGAAGTTCATTAAGTGGTGAGTTCCACGAAATCAAACGAGTTGCGACGTGAGTAGCAAAACATTCGTAAATTATATGGTATTTGCTCCATAACTGTGTGGATTACTGCATGCTTTCACCGACACTCAGAACAATTTAGGTACAGTTTAAGAGTTTCCAAATTGTTTTGTTCTTGAGCCATTTCAGATTGTTAATGTTATTGTTTTGTTCCAGGAAGCAGTGGAACAAATTGTTATTGTTCCTTGAAATTGTTAACAATTTAGGGGTACAAATTGTTAGGTACAATTTGTACCAAGGAACAATCTACAAGACTGCTATCAAGTGATTGGTGATCATTCAATATTTGGGCAACAACCGCATTGATCACACTAAATGATCATGTGGCAAAAATCGCTTAATTTTGGTCAAAAACTCCAAAATATAGCGCCGCAGGCGAAAATTTCGCCATTTTTAAGCGCCGCAGGCGAAATTTTTGCCATTTTTAAGCGCCGCAGATGAAAAATTTTCGAAATTTTAGTGGGGTACGGTAAGTTAGCGTCGCTTGGTGGCTCGTCACAAGAAGAATACGGTGCTTGCGCAACAGAGGCATGCGGTCAAACTACGGTCATTTTGGTTTCTTCTGACGTCTTTGATTTGGCGTCGATTTGACTGGTCTCCTCCCATCGACAAACTTGACGCGGGTGACATGACTAGCTAACTGCACGTCAATCTATGCAACGGCTCAGCGCTGAAGTGTAGAGCATAATTGAAACGTAAGGATATTGGCATTTACCGTCGAATTCACCCTGTTGGACCACGGTGCGATGCGGTCAAACACGCCGCTATTATCTGCGAGTTGCGCACGTCCGTTCGTTGCAAACTCCGCACCAGGGTCAAAGCAGTCTGAATTGAGTCAACACAGCTGCTTGGGTGCGGTTCAATCGCCCGCATAAAAGCTGGATCGTTAACGGTGAATTGCCATAGTTTGTCTACAACCTACAAGCAACCTAGTCTACGCATAAAACCTAGCTAACAAGCAATTGCGTACCGTAAGTCCTCCAATAAGCGCCCTGGGCGCTCCTTTCTTCAACTTACCTCTAGCGCGGGCGCTTATTCGAGGCGAGAGGGGGGCGCTTAGTAGAGGGGGGAGCGGGGGCGCTTAGTTGATTCGACCCCTCCAGGGCGTCAATAATAGTTGCAAAAAATTTCCCGTCGTTGTCATATGAGAGGGGTTTTGGTGTACTTAAGAAAAGTGAGCGCTTATTGGAAAGGGGGGGGGGGCGCGTATTGGAGAATTTACGGTATCATACCTATTCCAGACACAGACACCGCTATGTCGTTGACACCCTGTATTCTTCTACTGTGAACGCTTCTATCGGCGTCACAGGCCAGTCGCTGCAGCGACCGGTGGGGCGTGTGCCAGATGACTCATGTCTATTGCCCTGGAGGGCCCTGCCTGGAGGCTATCACACGGTCCTGTGTCCAGGAGACGCGAACTATCAGTGCTGCTTTCAACTCGACAACACCAGGGGCGGCGGAAGTGAGCTAGTATTACACCGTACTGTGTTTCCTCCAATAATTTTTGCACGGCCTCAGCCGGGCGACAACCTACGGGAGCTCGGCGTGCGTGCGTCCGCGCGCGCGTCACGCTTTCAGATCTCGGCGTTGGAAAGTCGTAGAGAGACGATCTTGGGCTCTTTGGATAGGTCTCGACTCACTGATCATAAGTGATAATCGTCGTCGAGGCTCAACAATCTCTGTTTCGCGACTCGCGAGTTGCAGCGTATGTCTATAAGATCAAACTGAATACTCCTCGCGAGACACCTTGTATTCCTTCAGATTCTGGGCGCCGTCGTTCACGAGGGAGACGCCATGTGGACCAAGCGCCAGCTGTGTGGGATACCGTGGACCCATCCAACACTGCTGAACAATAGGCTGTGACAGCATTGTTTAGGCATTGACATTTGACAGAATGAACTCTCCGCTGCTGCTTTGGTTGGAGCAGTGGTTAAAATATGAAGACCGATGCAGCTTAACGCAGCACACACATCGTCACGACGTCACGACTGGCTTCGAACCAAAATCGAATAATAACACATAACATAAACACACAATAACAATATAGAACGGGCATGTTCGATGCAGCCGCCAAACCATAGCGCCGTCTCACCGTTCTGTTCATATGGGCCCCTTCACTCGGGTGGTACGGTACTGTTTCCTCTCTCCCGTGAAGAAACATATCTAATAGCACAACATAGGTACAAAGTACAAACCGACACAATAATTACCAAAGCATTCCATCCAAATCGCTGCACCACACGTACCATCCTCTGCAGGCGTGACCTGTGCACGTGAGCTTAGCCGAACCGAATGGCTGCAAAGATTAGCGACCATAACTTCCGCGCCGCACGCTCCACTGCGAGGACCGACGTCTACGACGCAGCGTTTCATACAATACCACAATGCATTGTTGTATAGTTGTATAGTATGTTATAGTATAGCATATATCTACTTATAACAATTGCCGAGTTGGCATTTGTTTGTACAATACTATTACTATACAACAATTGATCTTCGATTTGGCATCCTATAACATACTATACAACAAATTCGATCCTATACAACAATACATTGTTGTATAGAATTAGCATATATATGCATCAGAATGACGCTTGGACGGCTACCAAAACTCAAGTATGGTCACAAATCCTGTGCTTCTGTGGTGTTTTGGATCGATTGGAGGCTGATTTCGCACCGAATTTATCAGATATGCTTAATTTTCGGGTTTGAAATCTTACATTCAGGTGGCATATTTCGGCCATTTCCAATTTGCCGTACAACAATTCATATTGTTGTACAATACAACAATTGAAATTTCAAAGGCCATACTATACTATACTATACAACAATTTATTTTGGAGAGCTATACAATACTATACTATACAACAATGCAAAATTCTTGGCCAGTACTATACTATACTATACAACAATCAAAATGAATTGTTGTATGAAACGCTGCTACGACGACGACGACGACGACGCCACAGGCTTACAGAGCATAGCAGTGTTAATACTGCTGGTACCTACCAAGTGTGGGCGCTTATTGGAAGGGGGGCACTTATTGGATGATATACGGTAGCTGACCTTTTTCTCTTTTGTTGGTCTGTTCTTATCAGTCGTTGTCAGATGCAGTGCAGCACGGTAAGAATTGCAGCCAATGCACATTGTATACAAGGACCGCGCACCGTATTGGAATTTTGCGGACAAATATTTTAAGCATTCCAATTTGGTAGCCCCGTTGCCTTCAAGTTGGGGACCTTAGCTCGACGCTGCCGTCTGCAAATCAATAGACGGAAAGACGGACGCCAAACCCGCGCAAGATATGTTTCACAGATTTGTGAAAATGTTAAAGACAAGAGCTGATTTTCAATACGGATCCGGAGTTTTTGGCGCTGAAACAGACAGCTTGTCTGTCGCAAATGTTTCAGTCTGAGGAAGGATGGAATCTAAAATTTAGACGATCTACTCTACTATGTAGAATATTTCACATAAAATTCCCAAAGGGCAGGAAAGAGACTCTAATTTATGATGAAATTAATGATTCAGTGATGGATTCAAAATTCAATGATGTCGAAATTTGACAGCTCTAAAAGATCCGTGAAAATATCCTTAATTTTGTCCATGCCTGACACATTCATGCAAAGAAATTGAATATTGGCGACTCCAAAACTGATTAAACGTGCAGGAGCCCCTGCATCGAAGCACTACGACCCGGACGGGAGAAAGCAGACCTCCGCTCATCTATCAAGCCCGATTTACACCCAAAGATTCCCCACAAATCCCCCGGCCCGGCGCGCGAGTTCCAGAATGCGCAATACGGAAACTCAATTTCCTGCACCTACATACAAGTGTGCCATGGGTCCATTCAGTCGTGCGGCCAATGGTTCCTCCCTCTCTCCTTTGGGGTCATTTGGTGGAATCCCCAAAGGTCGTAGACGACACAAACGCTGGTGAGAGCGGAGTGCGCTCCAGAATCCAGACAATAATAGCTCCATCTGGAGAGTATGCCATGGGTCCATTTGCTCGCAGGCCTGCCGTTGCCGTTTTGAACGGGAAGAATTGACAATTCATGCGGAAATGCTCAGTCCACCCCGCCGTCGTTCCACACTCGAACCATCGTTTGAGATGCGCACGGCAAAAGTTACATTCAAATTTGAATCTCGGCATGAGAAAAGTGGCTGTTTGAAGGTGAAATCGACGTGTAATGGAGAAACCAGTAGTGAATTCGCGTTCGTCGTCGCGAAATACCCTAGAATTCAGGTTTCAGTTTCACTTTCAATTAAATATGCTGAAACTGTATTGAAACAAGCATGCCCGGTGCTGTAGGTTGTATTGACTCCGGGATAAATTGACGCCGCGTCAACTTTTCCCGCCTGGTAAATTGACGCGCGTCAACGTACCCGAGCTTATCGCGGGGTGCGTTGACGCCGGCCGCCTTATTCAATTGGACTCAGAGTGCCTTCCCGCGGAGGGACGCGAAATAAGGTCGGGTGCGCTGACGCCGCGCAATCTTGATTGACTGCAGAGCTTCGTGTGCCTATAAGCGTGGGGAGAGATGAGACAATTCCAAAACCGATTTCAGACAATGACACCGTTTATCGCTGCACCGCTCTACTCATGCCTTCAATACAGAGTGAAATCGAGTGAAGACACTGGCTTCGGACCTCTAGCGAGTGTCTATCTCTAGCTAGCCTCTAGTATATTGCAGGCCTCTAAAATCCCAGGAGGACCCGCACACAATCTCACTTTGGCCGATCCGATTACTTGCCAGTGTCGTCTCCTTCGACGTAGTACTCTGAACTGAAGAGGAAGCCCATTGTGACACTTCAGAATTCGTTTCGTGCCAGCGTGCATGGAATGAGGCCTCCAGCACCTACGGTGCTTGTCTGTCTGAGCCAAGGTAGAATCTGGCATGACCACTGGGACCACTAAGGCCTGGTTCACACTGAGCGCGAAGTAAATCCGAAGAAATAATACTGCGAAGTAAGAA
Source organism: Linhomoeus sp. GSCO2_2 (assembly GCA_030248115.1). NCBI lineage: Eukaryota > Metazoa > Nematoda > Chromadorea > Monhysterida > Linhomoeidae > Linhomoeus > Linhomoeus sp. GSCO2_2. The sequence goes on along the minus strand of JASAMZ010006203.1, from coordinate 4,002 downwards.
GAGGAGAGCCCCTACTTCTTATTACTTCGCGGTATTGTTTCTTACTTCGGGCTTAGGTCGCGTTCAGTGGAACCAGGCTTAACAAGCTGGAGCTATCTACTGCGCTAACGAGGCAAAGACAGAAGTTAAAGTGCTTTCAACAACACGCGCCTAGTTGAATAAGGGCAGGCGTCAACGCAACTCGGAATAAGGTCGGGTAGATTGACGCGCGTCAATTTATCCCGGGGTGTGTTGACGCGGCGTCAACGCACCCAGGCGTCAATACAACCTACAACACCGGCCACAGTTAAACTGAAGCTGAAACACTTTTTTTAAATTCAGGAAATCACAACGCCCAAGCACGGTTCCAATTACATAGTTTATTGTTGCATTCTCGACTTTCACTGAAGCAATAACTGCTCTTTGAGCATCATAATTATCACTGAAACTGAAATGAGTTCCTTTGTGCATGGATCTGGGCCTGGGGAGCATTAACGGTACACGGTTGGAATGCCAAACGTTAACCTCCTGAATACTGTACATAAGTCCGTCAAGACCTCCGTTCACTACGCACCCTCGTAAAACAACATTGCAATGCGCATGCAGTGGGGCGCGGCCGCTAATTGGAGTATTCACGCGCTATACTTGCAAATCCGAAACAAGGACTTACAGCCCCGCAGATCGGCTCGCTGTGCTCCACTACCTCTGCTTTCTTCTTCGTTCTCCTACGGAATTGCTCTGCAAAAGTTGACGACGGTTCGTGTGCAGCAAAGAGTGAGTGAACGGACGGCGGAGGGAGAGGGGTGGAAGTGTGCGTGTGTGCGTGTGTTTCGGGGGGGGGGGGGGGGGATTAGGTATCGTCGACGGCGAAACCGGCTCAAGACGAGTGACTCCTCCACTCTTCACTCAGTCGCGGCGTTGTCACCTGATTGTTTGTCTGGCCATTCGTCGTCAGCCGTCCGGGCTAGACAGTCAGACTTCTTTGGCCGCGACGCAGGTTGTCGCAGCGGCCGAACCTGTCGCCATACATAAGTGCTGTATACTGTACTGTACCTTCTCATTGCCTTCTTGTCTACAGGTCCGTCAACTGCATGCTGCACACGCCTACCGATTGTAGTGGTGCATCGGAAGCTGAAAACGTGCACATGTACAACTTGTTGCACAACGGCACAAAATGCCACTAATTCAACCACCCGAAGAGGCAGTTAGCGCCTTGGGAATCCGCGAAACGAATTTGGTACATGTAAATGGCACAAATGCCAATTCAGAATTTATATCTAACCTAGTATTTCATTCTGCATCAATAATAACGTGAGAGCCGTGGCGTTTCATTCAGCCACTAGGCCATCCATCCACGAATTCACACCAGTCAGACGACATGCTAATGAAGATCTTTTCACACGTTGGTCCCCAGCAGTTCCTCAGTACGTACTGTCCCTGTTGTCTGCCAGCAGTGGAAACATCTTTATGAAAATTTCATTGCTCTTCCTTGTAGTCAATGGCTATGCCAACAGAAGAACCAGAACCTCAAAGCTTGAGTATATGTACTCAGGGGCCTCCGGTCAATGTCTTTGCTTCCTTCCGAACAAATGACCACACTGTCATTGCGGCCAATTGTTACGTGCCTTCCAAAGGAGATCGGTGGGTGAGACGGTTAGACCCAGAGTGTATCTACAACACCTACACATTAGTGATGGCAATTTTCAAAATTTGGAAACTGGGTAAGTACAGGTAAGTATACCCAGTTTCCGATACAACTGGGTAAGTAAAAGTAAATTCACCCAGTTTTTACCCGGTTTTTAAAACTGGGTAAAATTGGGTAAACAGTTAATTTTGGCAAATTCTGGGTAAGTAAAACTGGGTACGGCAAATTTTGGTGAATTTGAAACCGGGTAAGTAAAACTGGATATACCCAGTTAAAATAAACTGGGTACAACTGGATAAGTACTTACCCAGTTTTGGGTTGCCATCACTGCTACACATACCCGTTTCTGAGAGGCAGTCTACTTCCCTTCCCATGTTTGAGTCAGAGTGCTTCGGTGCAGGGTCTCCTGCACGTTTCACATGCTTTCCTTTCTATGCATATTCTGCGAAGCACGTGACTTGTTCATTCCGAAAACTGCACAGTCCACAAAATGGCATCGCCACCGCCACCTTGAATAGTAGAATCGTTAATTATCCCGTGACACGATTTCCAAACCCTACCCGGGACGCCCCCACCAAGGAGGAAACTGAACCCATCCACCAAAGCGCGTGCTCAGCTCTCACTCAGTCAGGTGCTGTAGTCGCCTCAGTGGATGGCGTAGGCTCTGACCTTCATTGTTTCTAGAATGTTGTATCGTTGAATGCTCTGAAATCCTCGGTGGATCTTGTGCTGGACCCAGTTCCAGCGACCGTTGCGGCGAGTCAGCGCCATCCACCGGCTGCGGACGTTTAGCCTTCGGGGGATGCGGAAGCGCAGCAGGAAAGCCGTGCTCTCTCCCTCCTGCTGCCACAGGCCGCCCGCTAGCTGCTCCACCTGCTCCGCGCTGCGCACTTCGCTGAAAGAGACCGGATGGATGGCATGTGTACCTGGGTTGGGGAAGGGGGGGGGGGGGTTGGGGTGGGTGTTACTTACGTCCAAACAACCAATGTCCCGCAGGTGGTGAACCACCAAACACCCCCACCACCCCCCCCCCCCCCCCCTCTCCTCCTTTTAACTTTTAGCCCCCCCCCCCCCCCCCCCAACCAACCCTCTTTCTACCCACTCCACCCCTCCTCCCCCAGGTCCTCCTTTGAAAGACCAAACATGACGCATACAGAGTGGCACAGAACCTGCACAGTCACCCGGATAACATGTGCACAGTACATACGCACCGCGCTGTGGCGCTGCGAAAAATTTCTACTTGCCCTACTAGAAAGTAGAAAGTGCGTTGTGACGAACTCACACTTCTCGCATTAGTCTGGCGCTATTTAGATAACCGTTGTAGCGCATATAGGCGTCTGCTACTATCGAATCGCCAGCCTCTCCAAGGTATCCTTCGGTAGCTGCAGTTTCAGCGAAAGATTCCACCTCAGCCAGCGCCCCGCTGTTTGGAATGATTGGATCTGCAAACACAAGCTTATGGGAAAGCGAGTTTTCCGACGGCTGTCATAGTTGGATTGTTTGTGCGTTGCGCTTGATTGCGTGTTGTGCAATCCGCTGACATACCAGCCATCTCACAGGTTTTCTCAGGGCATTATTTGAATACTCGTACATGAGTAGTAACGACATACATATAACACCATGGGCCATGGTGTAAAAACCTACACCACGATCCCTCCAATCCCTCTATTGCTGCTTCTACGATTATCTACCGTAACCTAGTAGTACGTTTGCACCGCACTTCTTTTACGACCATTTTTTACGACCATTTTAATCCAACTCGCCTCCCACTTCAATGCCTCTATTGGCGCAATTTTTAGGGAGTAGATTTTTTACACAGCAGATTTGGGGCAGTTCTCTCGAAAAACGCGCGCAATTTGTGGCGCAATTTTTGAATTTCTCTCTCATTCCAACATCTCGCGAAATGCTCTCTCAGACTCTCAAAGGCTAAAGACGCGCGCAATTTTTGGCGCAAATTTAAATTCTGGGCTCACCTCTCTCCTCCTCTGGAAGGGCTCTCCTCCTCTGCTGGGCCAACTCAGAGCTGGAGCAGTGAGTGAGGGCAGAAGCCACCCACCCACCACCAGAGCTATGAGACGACGAAAAATTTCGAAAAAGCCAAGCCATATTCTGGAGCCAACCCAAGCAATAATTTGCCAAGTGAGAGAAAAGACTTTCTGACTTTTGCAGTTTACTAGAAAGAAAATTTGAAGAATGAGGTAGAAAGAGAAAACGCCTGCACACACACATTGTGAATATGCAAATTCGACGTGGAATAATTGGCGGGCACAGGTAAAGGCGCAACACGCATTGAAGTGCGGGCAATTTCAAAATGTGGAAAGGCGCGCAAACCGCGAGAAGGCGGCCAATCTGGGAAGCCGTGGAAAGCCGCTCAAATT
>JASAMZ010006200.1:0-10933 GCA_030248115.1 Linhomoeus sp. GSCO2_2 | reverse complement strand
TCTGAGCACGACGAATGAAGTAGACGCTAATGTATTGCTGTCGCTGAAGCGGCTAGAATTGCCTGCCGCTCTGTTGCAATTGTGCAGCGTCCTGTTGCAGAAAGTCTGTCCTGTTGCAAGATGTGTCCTGTTGCAAGCGAAATAGTCGCTGAAGCGGCTAGAATTGCCTGCGCGAGCATTGTCGTACTGTTCGGCTCTGTTGCATTTGCGCATTGCAAGGTTCTCTGCTGTACCGCGCACTGCCGCACTGTTCGCTTTTGCAAGGCTCTGCTACCGTGCATTGCCGTACTGTTCAGGCAAAGCCTGCGTTGAAGGCAGGCAGCAACAGGCGACGCTGGCCGTGCAGCGATTGATTTTCTGCGGTCGATGGATCCAAGCGAGCGAGCTTCTCTGCGGGACGCCGCTGGCGTCCTGCTGGCTTCCTAGCGCGCGCATGCTGAAGCGTCGCGTGGCGAAGTGCTAGCGAGGCAGGCGCATGCTGAAGCGTCGCGTGGCGAAGTGCTAGGAAGGCAAGCGTACTCGGACAGACGGACGGACGGACGGACAAAACACCTAGCTGGCATAGTAATGTAGACTAGAGCCTTTAGCCCGTAGGAGAATCTCATTATTAGGTCAATAGCCCATGGGTAATTAACCTGTAGGACATTTGAGATAGCCCTCAAGTCATTTGACAATGTGCCCCTGCCAGTGCCGACATTTACTACTACAACAGCCCCCATGCCTGTGAATACACAATAGGCACTTGGCTTTAGCCCATAGACGATTGGGTTTAGTCCGCAGGACAGTGCAGATAGATCTCGAGTCAGTCTACCCCGCGCCCCTGCCACTGCCTACGTTTAGGATCGCACCAGCTCCAGTGCCTGTAAATATGCAGTAGATGCTTGGGTTTGGCCTATAAACATTTGGGTTTAGCCCATAGGTCATTTCAGATAGATCTCAAGTCATTCGACCCTGTGCCCCTGCCAGTGCCTACATTTAGGCTCGTACCAGCTCCCGTGCCTGTAAATACACAATAGACACTTAGCCCGTTGACAGTTGGGTTTAGCCCGTAGGACATTTCAGATAGATCTAAAGTCGTTTGACATAGATCCAGAATAGTTTGATGCTGTGTCCCTGCCAGTGCATGCAGTGTCTGCGAATACACTTTGGAGTCTCACAGCGACAACTCTTTAGTGAGTGGTGACACTGTAAGTGTCCCGCACTACGATTTGAAGTTGATGTTTTGCGTGTTGGCGTGCAGTGCGCGCGTCATTGCCACTGTGGCCGCCATTTGAATCATCATGGTTTAGCAGAATTGTGCACCTCACAGTTAAAATTGTCGAAATTTTATGGAATTTAGGCATCGGTCAAAATTTTAAATGTACTTATGCAAAACTACATGTTCAGGCGGTCAGTTTAAGCTATAGATCATCGCAAACCGACAACTGTTTCTAGAGTTATGGCGCTGACAAACAAACAAAAAAACAGACGGACAGACTCTAGGCCGCTTAGTATATAGGCACTAGAGCCTTTAGCCCGTAGGAGAATCTCCATGGTCAATAGCATATGGGTAATCTGCAGAGGATGAAGGAGATAACGCAATCATCGAATTCAGTGCACTGCAGGACAGTACAGTTAGATCTCAGGTCGTTAGATGCTGTGCCATTGGCAGTGCCTATGTTTAGGATCTTGCCAGCTCCCATGCCTGTAAATACACAATAGCCACTTGGGTTTAGCCCATAGTCATGTGGGTTTAGCCCATTGGACATTTCAGATAAGTCTCAAGCCATTCGACACTGTGCCCCTGCCAGTGCCTATGTTTAGGATCGCACCATCCCCCATGCCTGCAAATACACAATTGACGCTTGGGATTAGCCTGTAGACATTTGGGTTTAGCCAAAAGAACATTTCACATAGATCTCAAGCCATTTGACACTGTGCCCCTGCCAGTGCCTACATTTAGGCTCGCGCCAGCTCCTGTGCCTGTAAATACACAATAGACACTTGTGTTTAGCCCGTAGACATTTGGGCTTAGCCCGTAGGAGATTTCAGATAGATCTAAAGACATTTGACATCGGTCCAAAGCAGTTTGATGCTATGCCCCTGCCAGTGCATACAGTGCCTGCGAATACACTTTGGAGTCTCACAACGACAACTCTGTCATGAATGGTGACACTGTAAAGCACTTTTGTCGCGAAATCAAACGTCAATTACATCGTGTGGTGCCTTCTGTGGTCAGAATGTACTGGTGCAGTCGATATTTTCGAAATAAAATGGAATTTAGTCATCGGTCAAAGTTCTAAAAGCAAAGATGCAAAACTACGTGTTATGACGGTCAGTTTAAGGTATAGATCATCGCGAACCGACAACTGTGTCTAGAGTTATGGCGCTGACAGACAAACAAACACACAAACACACGGGCAGACTCTAGGCGCCATAGTATATAGGACTAGAGCCTTTAGCCCGTAGGAGAATCTCCATGGGCATTAGCATATGGGTAATCTGCAGAGCATGAAGGAGATAACGCAATCATTGACTTCAGTCACTACAGGACACTGCAGTTAGATCTCAGGTCGTTAGACCCTGTGCCATTGTCAGTGCCTATGTTTAGGATATCGCCAGCTCCCGTGCCTGTAAATACACAATAGATGTTTGGGTTTAGCCTGTAGTCACTTGGGTTTTGCCCGTAGAACACTTCAGATAGATCTATAGACAGTTGACATTGTGCCCCTGCCAGTGCCTACATTTAGGCGCGCGACAGCTCCCGTGCCTGTAAATAAACAATAGACGCTTGGGTTTAGCCCATAGACATTTGGGTTTAGCCCATAGGAGATTTCAGATAGATCTAAAGACATTTGACACTGTGCCCCTGCCAGTGCCAGCATTTATGCTCGCACCAGCTCCCGTGCCTGTAAATACACAATAGATGCTTGGGTTTAGCCCATAGACATTTGGGTTTAGCCCGTAGGAGATTTCAGATAGATCAAAAGACATTTGACACTGTGCCCCTGCCAGTGCCTGCATTTATGCTCGCACCAGCTCCCGTCCCTGTAAATACACAATAGATAGTTGGGTTTAGCCCGTAGACATTTGGGTTTAGCCCGTAGAAGATTTCAGAGAGATCTAAAGACATTTGACATATAGATCAAAAGCTGTTTGATGCTGTGCCCCTGCCACTGCATACAGTGCCTACGAATACACTTTGGAGTCTCACAACGACAACTCTGCCATGAATGGTGACACTGTAAAGCACTTATGTCGCGAAATCAAACGCCAATTACATCGTGTGGTGCCTTCTGTGGTCAGAATGTACTGGTGCAGTCGATATTTTCGAAATAATTTGGAATTTAGTCATCGGCCAAAGTTCTAAAAGCAAAGATGCAAAACTACATGTTCTGACGGTCAGTTTAAGCTATAGATCATCGCGAACCGACAACTGTGTCTAGAGTTATGCCGCTGACAGACAAACACACAAACAGACAGACAGACTTAGGCGCCTTAGTATATAAGCTATAGATCATCGCGAACCGACAACTGTGTCTAGAGTTATGCCGCTGACAGACAAACACACAAACAGACGGACAGACTTAGGCGCCTTAGTATATAGGATGGCGTACAGTGCGCGCGTCATTGCCACCGTGGCCGCCATTTGAATCATCATGGTTTAGCAGAATTGTGCACCTCACAGTTGAAATTGTCGAAATTTTATGGAATTTAGGCATCGGTCAAAGTTCTAAATGCACTTATGCAAAACTACATGTTCAGACGGTCAGTTTAAGCTATAGATCATCGCGAACCAACAACTGTGTGTAGAGTTATGGCGCTGACAAACAAACAAACAAACAAACAAACAGACGGACAGACTCTAGGCCGCTTAGTATATAGGACTAGAGCCTATATTAGAGCCATAACTCTAGACACAGTTGTCGGTTCGCGATGATCTATACCTTAAACTGACCGTCATAACACGTAGTTTTGCATCTTTGCTTTTAGAACTTTGACCGATGACTAAATTCCATTTTATTTCGAAAATATCGACTGCACCAGTACATTCTGACCACAGAAGGCACCACACGATGTAATTGACGTTTGATTTCGCGACAAAAGTGCTTTACAGTGTCACCATTCATGACAGAGTTGTCGTTGTGAGACTCCAAAGTGTATTCGCAGGCACTGTATGCACTGGCAGGGGCATAGCATCAAACTGCTTTGGACCGATGTCAAATGTCTTTAGATCTATCTGAAATCTCCTACGGGCTAAGCCCAAATGTCTACGGGCTAAACACAAGTGTCTATTGTGTATTTACAGGCACAGGAGCTGGCGCGAGCCTAAATGTAGGCACTGGCAGGGGCACAGTGTCAAATGGCTTGAGATCTATGTGAAATGTTCTTTTGGCTAAACCCAAATGTCTACAGGCTAATCCCAAGCGTCAATAGGAGATTCTCTATGGTCAATGGAGTATGGGTAATCTGCAGAGCATGAAGGAGATAACGCAATCATCGAATTCAGTGCACTGCAGGACAGTACAGTTAGATCTCCAGTCGTTGGACCCTGTGCCATTGTCAGTGCCTACTTTAGGATCTCGCCAGCTCCTGTGCCTGCAATACACAATAGATGCTTGGGTTTAGCCCGTAGACAATTGGGTTTAGCCCATAGGACATTTCAGATAGATCTCAAGCCAATCGACCCTGTGCCCCTGCCAGTGCCTACATTTACACTCGCACCAGCTGCCATGCCTGTAAATACACAATAGATACTTGGGTTTAGCCAGTAGACATTTGGGGTTAGCCCGTAGGAGATTTCAGATAGATCTAAAGACATTTGACATAGATCCAAGGCAGCTTGATGCTGTGACCCTGCCAGTGCATGCACTGCCTGCGAATACACTTTCGAGTCTCACAACGATAACTCTGTCATGAGTGGTGACACTGTATAGCGCTTTTGGCGCGAAATCAAATGTCAATCACAGCTTGTGGTGCCTTCTGTGCTCAGAATGTACTGGTGCAGTCGATATTTGCGAAATATTGTGGAATTTAGTCATCGGTCAAAGTTCTAAAATAAGAGGTGCAAAACTACAGTGTATGGCGGTCAGTTTAAGCTATAGATCATCCTGATCTCTCAACGATCTCTAGAGTTATGGCGCTGACAGACAAACAGACGGACAGAGTTTTGCCGCTTAGTATAAAGGATGAACGGCGTCGTATCATGCCGATAACATATAGCGAACGCGGCGATATCACTGAGCTTTAGATCAGCTGTACAGACTACCGTATCGTGGGGATAGTTGCACTTGGTATTAGGGTCTCAAGATGCCTTCTCTAGATGCGGTGAACGATGTGTACAAAGTTCACTGTACTGTTCACCAAAATTTGACAGACACAATGTATAGGTTGAACTTTTTACACACACAGCTTGTATTGGAGACCATTTATGGCCCTACTAACCTCGAATTAACAACATACCAGCATTTCCGAGACCAGATTAACTTTTATTTTCTTGTGTTTGCTTACTCAGTTTACTTACCGGATTTTTCCGCTTATAAGCCCATCCACTTATAAGCCCATGGGCTTATACGTTGTTTTGATTGCCACATATAAGCCCATGGGCTTATACGTGATGTCCAAACTTTGTCATGAGCGTTGCCAATATACTTGCCTAATTGTACTGCCAATTGGCGTTAAAACAGTGAGGAATGAACTACAAATGGCAGTAAAGCTGCCAATTAGCAGGTTGGTTTGACCACCTGCTAACGAGTATGCCATAAACAGTCCAATTAAACTGCAAAATTCATCTAATTAGTTGTTCTCATAGGACTGAGAGGAACCCGCTCTGAAAGTCAACTGCCACCTATTAGCCCTGGGCTTATATGTGTCGCTAGTTTTGCTCTGGCGAAGGTGTCAAAACCACGTATAAGCCCATGGGCTTATAAGCGGAAAAATCCGGTACTTAGTATACCCAGATTTTTCGAGTACTTACTTAGTTTTGATAGAAACTAAGTAAGTACGCTTTACTTACTTAGTTTTACTTAGTTTTCTGAAAAGCTAAGTACTTACTTAGTTACTTACTTAGTTTTATTATTGGAAAATTGCCACCACTAGCCACGTCTTTCCATTTCAGACAGCTGCATGTGCATGTGCACACGCACAGACAGAGCGACAGTGAATCATACCAAGTACACGCCAAGTGTCGTCAGACAATGGCGATTAGCAAGTCAGCGTTCGTTCGCAACATTTGACGGACCCAAAATCGTCCCAGTTCCAACTCTCGTCCGCCTCAACTATCAGCATGCCTTTTGAAGCGAAATCCACAATTCCTTACTGCTTGAGGCAAACACTGCAAGTTGTTTTACACATTGCGCGCAAACGGCCCTGAGAACGAGCGAACGTCATTTGTCTTGTTTAATGCGATCGCCATGGCATTACCATGGCGCACAGGGACAACGGATGAAATACATTTGAACCATACGAGTCAAGGGGGGAAGGGGGGTATGGGACACTCAGATAGGCTGTGTACCGCCCCCCCCCCTCCCCCTCCCACCCCCCCCCCCCAGCCATCCAGACCACAAACCAAATAGACAAACTATTCTTAGTCAGACGACTTTATGCACTTTGTTTATTGACAGTCGTTTGCAACTGTTTACAACTGGTGCTCTGGAAGCATCGCGCTGTAGTGGTTCATCCTGTGCCTTCTTCCAAACTCAAGTCTCAATTCAGATTGTCTGAGCGGTTGTTTGCTACCGATATCAACTCGTACAACGTCAAAATGGAGCGCGCGAAACAGATTAATTTCTACCACCTGAAATCAACCAGTCAACGACACGTGTCCAAGAACTTTCGCACGTGTGCAGATGGCGCCAGTATCTTACAACCATCAGTACACCGCAAACGATTCATTCACCGCGCAGCATTGTTCCCCTCTGCCAGTATTGTCTCTCGCGGCCGCGACGCCTCTCGCTCTCTCTTCCAACCAAACACTAACTCTCTCTCCCCTTGTCAGTTTATCGTCGGTTGGCGGGCGCCAGTGTAAAAGCGTCGCGCGTCCAATTCGATTAACGGCGGCGCGTTTCCGACGGCGCGCCTCTGCCGCAAATGCGCCACAGAGAGAACGCCCATTGTCTTTGGCGCCGCCACCCGCCGTGAATAACGCGCGAGCGAGCGCGCGGGCGCGCAAAATCGCAAAACGCACGCTGCGGCGCCGAAAATGCGAGCGCGCATGATTACAGCGCCGCCAGTGGCGGCGGGGAAGTGAACGGCAGATTTCGCGGCGCGCCGGCCAGCACCGGCCCGAAGTCGGCTCCCAGCCAAGTAGCGCCTCAGCCTTGCCGCTGGCCCAAAGCTGTTTGCTCTCTCGGCTTGCGGCAGAGCGCCCCCCCCCCTCTCTTCTGCAGGGGGGGGGGGGGGGGGGGGGCGGGGTGCAGTGCACCCCCTTCCCCCCCCCCCCCCGTGTTTTGCGGAAGGAGCGCGGTTGTTGTGGGCAGACGTCGGCGGATGGCTGTGTATCCTGCGGCTGTGTTGTCCGACAGAGCACCCCCCTCCCCCCCCCCCTCTCCCTCCAATACTGGGGACAGCTTGTGTGTCTGATTTACTACTTGTTGGCCGGGCGCGCCTAAAGAGGAGTATCTTTTTTGCAGCTGTGCGCATTTTGCGCGCCTGCTACCCCTCGCGCCCTTGGGAGAAGGGAGTTTATCACCCCGGGCCCATAGGTGGGAAACCGAATGGATTGGTGTCTTGGGGGAAGAGGGGGGGGGGGGGGGGGGGTAGGTGCAGCCCCCCCCCCGAACCTCTCTAACTAACGGCCGGGCTAAAATCAAACGGATGGCTTTTTGCACGCCTCGCCGTGCCTGCCTGCCCTGTCGGCCCGTTCGCCCGTCCGTCCGTCCGTCTGTCCGTCTGTCTGGCGGGCAGCTCCCCCCTCTTCAGTCGCTACAGATGCGCGGTGCTTCTCTACGCTCCTCCTGACCAGCGGCGCTGCGGCTTGATTGATGCCTGATGCTACACGGACATAGCCAAAGGAGGTTAAGCCCAACTTCCCTCCTTCCTCCCACTTCGCGAAGGAGGCCGTGAGGAGCAGCCGTTTTCACAAATTGGCTTTCTCAGTTCTCCCTCGCTGACCCGACAGACTGGCGCCTATGTAGGCCCCCTCCCCCCTCTCTCAGGCTGAGGTGGATGGAAGGAGAGAGCGAATTCCCGCCTCCCTGTCTGGCTGTCCCAGAGGGGGATAAGACCTCTCTTGGTCGGGGACTGTCAAGTCAATCCGCCACCCCACTACACTACTCTGTCCAGGATCTGTCCCCAGGCGACTGTGAATTTCCTCTCCGGGTTGCAAGTGCGTCCCAGACGAATACTGATGCGACCTGGTGTGGTTGAAGAAGACTGGACTGCATACCTACATAAATAAGTGCGAAAGTCGCAGCTCGTAGCATGTCCGATACACAGTAGCAGGGTAACAATGGCGCAGTTCCATTTTACTCAATGAGCTGAGTGTGGTTGTGAAGTGAACTGCTCTATGCCACGTTACTGTACTACTGTACTTGTGTGTCACAATGAAGTTCGTGTATCAGCCTAATCCCACATTTTGCCTTGTTTGTCAATAGTCCCCTCCCCACAGGAGCTACGTTGGTCTCCTTGGTTTCTCATGTGCCTTTGGGGCTCGTTCCTACCCAAAGCTAGCTGATTTACCAACCTATGTACCTAACTGCATCGACGCAATTGAACCACAAAATTTTGTGTAACAGACAACTCATAATCAGCCAGCGCTCAGCAGCCCTAACTTCTGCACGAGTGCATTCGTGTTAAGCGAAGTGCCTTAGCCAGGTTAAGGTTAGGAAACAATCACCTTAGCCTGAAAATACGCCACCACACCAGTCTGGCTGGGTTCGATATTCGTGTACGTACATATAATAGCTTCTATGGATACTAGTCTGGCTGGGTTAAATATGCGTGTACATAATTATAATAGCTTCTATGGATACCAAGTTCGTTTATACCATTCGCCCCCCTCACTCCAAACAACTGTTGCACATAGGTAATTTCATGCGTAATATATTACTGGCACGCGGCTTGACTTCCACCAGTGTCAATGGCAGCTGTGTTTTGTTTGCCGTAGATTAGGCTGCTTAGCGCGCGCTGCCTTCACTGATAGGCTGCACTTCACAGAGGAATGCAGTCATCGTCGTCGTCTCCGCTGCACTAAGCCACTTGAGACGGCGGTTATTTTGGCTCGTCGTGTTGCAAAGGAGGACCTGCTCCGCTTTGCTTCCCCGCGGCCCGCGCCGCGCGTTGAGCGCGACCTCCGACCTACGTACGTATGTGCGTGCTTGCGTGCGTAGCGGCTCGCTCCGCCGTGGCAGCTAGCTGGTTTTTCTTCATTCTCGACTTTTGAGACACTGTCTGGCCAGAATGGTGGGAGGGAGGGGGACGACTGCAGGAGGAAATGAGACGTCGGGTCGCCGCCGCTTTCAAATATAGCAGCCCGGCCACCGCCGGCGCTGCCAGCGAGGCGCCTTGCAAGCAGGCTACGGGCGGCTGAGCGGCCGAGAGAGCGGCCGCGTGCTCGCAAACACGCCGCGCGCCGTCTACCGACCCCGTCCCCACTCTCCACTATCTCTCTCCTGTCTTCATTCTGTCTCCCCGTTGAAAAAACTCGGCTTAGCCGCCCCCTAGCCATGTCTCATCAGCTTTGTCGCTAGTTTTTTCCCCTGCCACTTCCTTCTTTAAGCCCGACGAAGCGTGAGAAGGCATGCATCAGATCCCCTTTCCTCCCTTTATCCGCCCGTCCGCCAAACAAAGGGTCGGCCTGGGATGCCCTCCGATGGACTTATGGCCCATGGGGCATCATGTATGCGGCCCGGCGGCCATTCATTGAGGGGAATATCTGTATGCGCGCGCGCGCGTCCTTGCGGGACGTGCGCATCGGCGCATAAGTTGACGTCGACGCGCTTAGGCAGACGCCGTGTATGCTTGCATTGAGCGGGAGGACGGACAGGCGGACGGACTGGCGCGGCCATGGGAACTTGTCGTTGTCGTTGTACTACTCTAGTGGAGATTGAGAGAGTGTCGGGATGATGTATGGGGTCCCCGCGCGCCCAGTAGATGATGGTGGGGGGTGGAAAACATCTGCGGCTTTATTCTCCCGACTCTCTCTTCATCCGACCCTCCCCTCTCTCTCTCCTCCTTTGTCAACAGGTGTCGGCAGTTGGAGGCGGCGCGGCAGCGGCAGCGATGGCTGTCGGAAAGAGGAGTGTGATTGACGTCGCCGTCGGCGCGAGCGCGCACTCTTCTGGAGTGGACGAACGGCCGACGACGAGTCCAAATCTGTTTGCCATCGCCGCCGCCGCCGCTGTTCCTCCTTCCTGTCTGTCGGCCGCGCGCCACTTCTCTTCTACAGCTTCTTTACTGCTCACCCGTGCCAGGTGGACCGGCTACACATCTACCAGCAACAAGGCACCCCACTGACCCATTGCCGCCCGCTATTCTTCGCCTCCAGCGGCTGTGACGCCCCCTTCGCCGCCACGTGGACCTAGCACAGATCTACACGCTACAAGAGCCAGCGCCCAGCAACATCTTACCTCGTCGCTTGGCGCCGCGTGGGGAGGCGCGTTGCTGGAGATTGTGAACTGTCCTCGCCAGCTGAGTTATCTCTTGCAGGGCATCATGACAGGGGGAGGGGGTGCGCTGTGAGCTGACACCACTGGAATTGCGACCACAACTGGCTGCCATGGGAGGCAGGCGGACAGCTGGCAGCAACTGCCATCAGTCGGCGTCCTCTCTGAAGCTACCACCTGTGGTGATGACCATCGGGGCGGCTGCTGCACTGCTTGTATTTCTGCAGTCGACCGTGATTATTACTGGTGGAAAAGGACCCCCAGATTATTACTGGGTCAGAGCAGAGAGGGTGAATACTGGCATTCTGTCAAAGTCTTTCAATTACACACAGTTCGTCACGCAGCGAAGT
>JASAMZ010006199.1:0-24157 GCA_030248115.1 Linhomoeus sp. GSCO2_2 | reverse complement strand
TAGCAGAGGAGAGACTGGTCTAAGTCGGGGTAATCTGTCGTAAGTGGTGTACTTGTTGCATGCACCCAACTGCCTTTAAATCTTCACTAGACGTGTCTCAGCTGATTCCCTGACCTTTTTTGGCCGTTAAAAAGTCGACAGTATGAAGTCGAACACCGGACTTGTGGCAGCCACGACATTGCCCCAGCCATGCAATACAATACATATGCGAGTCGGCATGGTTTGTTCTGGAGTCGTGGGAATAAAGGCAAGTGTGTAAGCGGTACGCTAGTCGAGCAGCCTCGAAAGAACTGTTAGTCTGACAGGATTTGCTTTCTGATGTACGTAGTGTAGAGTGCACTGTTCAGAGGCCGTAGATGATGACCCAGAATGTTTTGGAAACACAACTCAACTCGACAGTTACATATGTAGACTGGACCTGTTCTTTGTCTTTAGTATTGGCGTCGTTAATACGCCGCATTACTGTAATAGTGTCTCGGTGCGCTTTACGCACGCTCCGGCGGTGTCCCTCTGTACCTTGCGCTTTCCCTTCCTAACTTATGAACCCTTTCCATGATAAGCTCTGTCCTGGACAGCGGTTACGCGCGCGCTTCATAGGCGGTCCCACAATGTTCTTTCTCGTCTCGACCCCGACTCGTCGCGACACGCTTTTTCACGAGCCCATTATCTTGACTGATTCTTTCACCTTCCTCCTTCCATTTTGGACAGATCAACCGATTGAGAAGCGACGACTGTTATTCTGAAGATGTTGGAAGTGGACTTCTTGAGCGTGGTCAACCTCGCCGTCTCCGGCAGCCTCTGCCTGGTCGCTGTTGGCAGCATGCGTCGGTGCCAGTTCTTCCTGGCTTCCTTCGGCGGGCCGCTGACGGCCCTGCTTCTCTTCGCCAGCTTCGCCGAGGACCTTCACAGGGTGGTCTGGACGCTGTGGCACGGACGCTGGCCCTCCGGCTACCAGCAGATCTCGCTGATTCCACTGTTTGTTGGACTGCTGCTTCTGAACGGCAAGAGGGTGGCTGATGGCAGAGGTACAGGGATCCTGGCGGCCGTGAGACTTCTGCTGCCTCTAGCAGTGATAGTGGCAGTCTTCGACCACTGGTTCGGCTGCCTGGTCACTGCGTACCACCTGGGATTGGCGGCATGGCTCCTAATTGGGGTGGTGAAGATTTGCGCCAGCGAACGGAAGATCCCCGCAAGAGACACCACTCAGCTGAGCTCTCTCCAAGAGCTGGAGAGCCTCTTCTACAACCCCAGCCAGCCCCTGTGCAGTCTGGGCGGCTGGACCCCTGTCACTCTGAGCTTCTGCCTGCTGTCGTCGCTGGCGCCTCTTCTGCCGTTCGGGCCGCAGAAGTGGCTGACGGACCTGCTGCTGGTCTACAAGCCTCTTCTGGTGCTGGGAATCCTTCGTCTGCCGGGCTACGTGTCAGCCTGTCTGGAGCTGGTCGAGTACTCGGGCGAGTTCGCCCAACTGGTCGCCGACTACTGCGTCGTCTTCGCCAAGCGCCTAGAACACAAATGAGACATGACAGATGGGACACGGAGGTGACGGCACTGGCAAGCTGGCTTGCCGTCAGCGACTAGGCGAGTGATATTATCGCTGATGTGATACAATAGGAAACTGTGTTGCCGTCTTGTTGTTACATACCTTGTCATAGCAGTGATTGTTAGTGCCCACCGATGCGTCACCGCCTCCATGCACTTGTCATTGTTTAAGAGCACAGCCGCTTTTGATTCGAAGAAAATGTTTCACAACATCTTTTTAGAATTTCAATTGGTTGGTTAGTCGGTTGGTTAGTTCAATTGGTTGGTTAGGCAATTCGAAGGAATGGTGAGTCTGGTTGGATTGGCAATTTGAGGTTTGCAAGACGTAAACAAGTTCATAGAACGGCCGTCAGTTTCTCCATTGGCTGTAGAGGGCTGAGCGGCCGACTGTGCAGATTAGCGAGCGCCGTCAGTGCCAATGTCAGCGGCGGCTGTACGTAACGGTGCGAGGCTGGCAAGCACGTATGTACATAGGTGGATGCTTCGGCGCATCCCGCGTAGGCCGGCTCTCTCCTGTGCGCAGTCAGGGGTATGTTTTCACGTCTCCAGTAGTGCCCGACTGTTCAATACTACAGTTTCGCAGTGGAGATCGTGCAGTGGGGGTCTGAAGACGAACGCGAGCCCCTACAATGACGTCTGCGTGCGCGCCCAGTGTAATCTGAGCGATCGGCGTTTACGCCTGACGCCTGGCCGCGGATTTTGTGTCGATAGGCGGGTTTCGCGTCGTTTCTCCACTTGCCACTCGTCGCTATTACACAGTGCAGCCCTGCCGCAGTCGCAACAGTAGAACCGTGGAGAGTGGAGGTTTGTTTTGCAGCGGCGCAAAGTTTGTTCTTGCGAAGCGGTTTCAAGGACTGTTCATTTTGAGTGAGTGCAATCCAGATAGTTATTTGAAGAACGGTCTGTACGGTTACTTCAAAAGGTTCCGCGGTTGAGGAGTGTGTATTCCTTTTGTAGCAGCAATGGACGATCCGCCGTCGACTTCTGGCGAGCGCGAGAAGGAGGAATCGAGCGAGGACCCTCCTTCTGCACCTCTGCAGTGTTGCGTGTGCTCCGGGGTGATGGGCAAGCTGCCCGCCTCCTCCACCCTGGGACTGGCAAAGGTGGTGCTGACCTGTCTGGACGCCACCAAAGAGCTTATCGTCGTCGGCTCGAATGTCGGCATGCTGTTGCTCTATCAGCGCGACAACGACAAGCTCATCAAGTGAGGAGGACGGACTAATGCACTATGCTACAGTAGCTGACGATTCAGTAGAGATGTACTACTTCATTCCAGGCTCTACATGGCGTGCTCCGAACTCATTATTACGGCGGTTAGAGTGGTCGACGTCGTGGAGGAATCGCTGGCGCGCACGCTTGTGGCCACCGGACACACGAACGGCGTCGTCAGCGTTCTTCGGCTGCCCTCCACTGGAGAGCGAGCGTCGACGGAAGACAGAAAGGTGCAGTGTTCAATCCGCGATGTGTGGTGCTCGTTAAGATGTTAGACTCGTTGTTTAAATAAGTAGTGTTGCAACGGTTGACAGTTGCAGCTCGATCTTTAGTAGGATACATTCTCGTTTACTCGCGAGTTTACCGACGGTTAGGAGGTTGAGGGCGTTTGTTCTTTCAGCTGTTGCAGCGGCCGCTCAGTCTGCCCGAGCAGCGGGACATTCGCTGTCTCGAGTGGTCTCCCGACGGCAAGTTCCTCTTCTCCGGCGACAGCTCCGGCACTGTGACGGCCATCAGCGTCAACTTTGCGGAGGTTGATAGTCATCGCTCTACTGAGTTTGCGGAATCATTTGATCTCCTCCATCGTTGATCTTTCAGGGCCGCTTCACATGCAGCGTCGTCTGGCGCGAAGCCGGCCATCCCGTGGCGCAAATCAGCCTCCGGAAGCCAAGTGAGTCCGACGCCGGCACGGTTGCCATCGCCATATCTACATGGAAGAGAGCGTTTATTGGCGTTCTCAACTTTGTCCCCGGGACGCAGAGCAGCAGTGATTCGACCACTGAACAACTGACCCTTGTCCCGGTTGGAAGCAGCGAGTTTAAAAAGTGAGAAACGCTTGCGTTTGGCACGGTCACTTTGAGTGGACGGCCACGGAGACAACTAATCATTTCAGCAACGCGTATTTATTCAATCCAGCGCGAAACATCTTTTCAGAGCGGGTAACTACGGCATACTGTATCCGTCCTGGAAGAAGCGGCGTCGCAATTCGGCCACCGAATCGGAGTCGGACGAAGAAGAGGGAGTCGTGAATGGGTCGACGGAGGAAGAAAACTCCAAGTCGTCGCCCAGCGTCGTCCTCTACAACGTCAGGCCGAATTTTCGCGTCTGGAAGGCCGACGGGCTGACCGGCGCCGTCGTCGAGACCGTCATTTTCAAGGATCGACTGGAGGCGGCACCAAGATTGGAAGTGCCGGACAAGTTAGTGGTAGAATAGAAGGGTATCACTGTATCTAGCGTCGATGGTACGACAGGGGTGCAATTGGTACGCAGGGCTCGAGCAAATATCCTTGCTGTAGCTAATTGCTGATTGATTCAAAATCACATCGACCAGTTTCACTGAGCAGTAGCATACATACTCTACATACACAATGGCATACGATGTCTGATCAACTCCTGGCCAACCTTTCTTTCAGACTAATCGACGCAATGGCTCGCGAGGGCGCCCCCTCGGCCTCTCACCACCACGTGGGGCCTTCTTCTCCATCGCTGCCACTGGTTCCCAGCAGCTCCAACGATTTCGGCCCTCTGGTGCAACTGAGCAGCCGTCTGCTGGTCACCTACTCCTACCGTACCCTCTTCGTCATCAACTCCACCAGTCACGAGCTGGCGGCTGTCATGGAGCTGCCCTTCAACGCCGAATATCAGATCAGGGACGTCGCCGCCTGTCCCGCCACTGAAGAAGTCTTCTTCATCTTTGGAGAGAGACAACTGCTGAGAATCGCCTCCAGCGCTCCAAATGAGAAACTGGTCACGCTGGAGCCCACAGAGTTCGACACGACACTTGAGGGTTGGATATTTTGAATCCGCGCTGAACGTGTCATACAGACGTTACTCCTTTATGGCGCGAACGAAACATGTTGCAGCTGCCAAGACGACGGCCTTCTCTTTGATTGAGACGGTGAAGAGGCGCGGCGCCTCAGTGGGCGCCGCAGTGACCGCGACCAGCAATGGTTCACTCGAAGACACTTCCGATGACGGCACTGCAGCGCCCGGCTGGATGGACCTTCTGAGAAAGAAGGTGGCCACTGCAGCAGAAGTCGCCTCCTCCTCGACTTCTGAGCTCAAGAAGCTCGGCCTGCCACGCCGCAAGGTGTCCAGCGAAGAGGGCAGGTCGCGACCGCAATCGTTCACAAGTCCCCTGGCGCTGGAGAGTCCAGAGAGTCCAGTTGTCTTGTTCGGTGCTGACCAGATCGCCTCCCCTCCAGGGACTGGCAGCGTCGCTTCGAGTGGGTTTTTGATGTGGCCCCTATTGCTCTCGTGCTCGACTACCAGAGCGAAACTGTTCCAGGTGCCATCTATGCCGAGCAGATGAATATTTTGTTGGACGAGTCGCCCCACATCGATCCCAGTGAAAGTGTCAGAGTGTACTCCGTGGGCCCCAGAGCCTCTTCTGGTAACCTCAGTGGTATGGACGTTGGCTTACCCGATGCACTGGCATCATATTATACATAGGTATCTAGTAGATATGTACTCTTGTTAGGCGCCAGTTCGATAGCTTCTGTGGACGACAATGGAGTTACAGAAGACTCCATCGACCCTTCTTCAACCGCTGGCTTTTACGAGGACCAAACTGGTATGGTTCGCTGCCATTAAGAGCTGCAAGAGCGGCGCTGATTAGTATTGCATCAAATGTATGCACAGACTACATAGCTTTCTCGAAACGCTTGTTGCTTCAGGAAACGCTCCAAATGTAGCTGTGCACCGTCGTCCGAACAAACGTAACAGCAGAACCAAGAAGGCGCGCCGTGTTGATTCAGGTCCTTCGACTGCAGAGTGGATTCAAGAATGGAAACTCTACCTTCTGTGTTCGCATTCAGGTACTGCGGTAGTGATCCTTCATGAAAGGCCACCCCAACCAGTGGAGCTGGTGGTCCCAGAGGACGAAGACAGATCAGACCTGGTGGATCATCAAGATTTCGGAGACATGCCTGATAGAGAGGAATTGGAGAGACTTGTCCTCGAGCCTTTCTTGAAGCTGAAGACGAAAGAAGCGGAAGCCAAACCGAGCGAAGAAGACACAGAGAACATTCCACCGGATGAAGAGCTTCGCGCCACTCCTCGTCCTCCAACTCCTAAGCCAGAGGTGGGGAACCACCCATAGCTGTTTCAAGAGTTAGGACTCGTCACCCCCAATGACGGTTGCAGATTCAGCGACCTGAAGCTCCAACACCAGTGGACTCCCAGCCGATCTCGCCCTCTCATCTGAAGGCCAATGGGGAAGAAGACCTTCGCAAAGCCATCGAGAGCGCCGCCAGTCGAGTCTTGTCTGGACACAAGCCGGTGGCCAAGGTTGAGGAGGACACCGCAATGCCAAAGCCTGTCGCCACAACAAGCGCAGCAGTCCCATTGGAAAATGGAACCGTTTTGTCACCGATGACACCTGACGAGAGGGGCGGCTCGTTTATGCACGACGTTTCGGTGGCTTCCATCGACATCTGGAGTCAGGTAAATGACTAATTCTGAATGAGTCCACACCAAATTACTGAATGAGTCCACACCACTGATCTGAATATGTACATACGCGTCGTGGAAGTGACAGATCAGAAAATGTTTCAATTGAGATACTGTAACGACACGGGTACATAAGGGGCACGTATCTGTTCCCGATTCTATTTGACCATAACTCCGTCATTTCCGAACGAATCTTCTTGATATTTTCGCACCATATAGACAAACCTTTAGAATTTTTGGCGATAAAATTTCGGTCAATTCCATTGAATAACTTTCAAGTTATGCTCTTATACGTGACCGCCGCCCTCTTCTGTGACCTTCTCTCAGCGTGTCAGGCCCTCTTCTCCTACTTCTTGCATCATTCAAAGCAGCCTGCGCCTTTCAGCTTTTCAGTAATAGCAAAGCATTTTTTCGATTTCTTGACCTCAACTGGATATAAGTCATGATTTTTATACAGCTCAGAGTTTTCATAGCAGATGCTTTTGCGTTTGTCAAGCTCTCAGGCGACAAAACAACGGAAAGTTACTATTTCTACTGTAATTGTTAAAACTAACGGTTTACTGTGCGAAATATAATGATTTTTGCAAGGAAAAAATTCTGAATGTGTGTCTATGTTGTGTTAAAATTTGAGGAAGATTCGTTTGAAAATGGCCGAGTTATAGCCAAACAGAATCGGGAATAGATACGTGCGCCACCCTGTATTTCATCGGTTGTTGCTTGCATGCGTCTACCATCTCAGATGTCACTGGAGGCTCGAACGACTTGTTTGACTGGAAATGAAGTCTACTTGGTGGCCTGTGACGCCAATCGTGGAAAGACCTTGCGCTACTCTTCGACCAGCACTGCAGACGGGTATTACTTCTGGGAGAAGACCACTGAACAGGCCGATCAGGTCGCGGTCTCAGGTACGTATGTACTATGTACGTACGTTTGCGCAGAAGGGGACGTGGTGTGTGTACTAATTTATCGCATATTTTGTCAAGAAGAAGAGATGGCAACGTTTTGCATGTTTGCAGAGTGCGGCGAAATCGTGTGGCGGCTACTGGACGGGGTACCGTATGCTTTGCGCTCAGCCAAGAAATTCGGTCCCCTGGGATGGCAGTGGGTAGTTGCCGAGAAGAAAGGGGGCGTCGCCGCCGTCGCCGTCAACTCTAACAGCGCATGGTGCCTCAGACACAATGGGAAGGTATGTTTGACTCGACGTCTGCATACTGGTGACTGGCTGTGCACTACTTCACAGCTATTGACAGATGCTTATTATAGTTTGTGCGAAACGAGTACATAGCCCAACGTATGTCTACAAAAAAGTCCACTTTCAGATCGGCGTGCATATTCGACTGAGTCCAGAGAAGCCGTGCGGGGGCGCTGGGGGCGCCAAGGTGCGCGAAATCTCTGGCTGCGTCCCAAACGACGGGACGATCGTCAAGATTTGCGCCTCGAACTCCGCCGTCTGGGCCCTGACTACCTCTGACCAACTGCTCGTCAGGATTGGAATGGATGAGAAGAATCCACAGGGGGACAACTGGCTGCCTCTCGAGTGAGCACAGATTATGTTGCTGCAAGGCCCTTTATAGAGCTGCGGAGATAGGTCATTTATTCTGGCTCTGGTGAACTGCTGATACGCAAGCCGTGGCATGAGAAGCAATGCAGCATCATTGCCAACGCAAACCAAACCAATTGTGTAACGTGTGCATGTGTTCAACACGAGGTAATTATGTATGTAGCTGGTATTGAGTGGCGTCTGCAGGGTGCGCGGCCCAGAGGACATCACCGACTTGGCCCTTGGACAGGACGTGGCCTTCGCCGTGGACCTCCACTCGCAGATTTGGTTCACTCTGGACGTTCCATTCGTCGTCAGGCCGCGCCTAGGCCAGCCCTCTACGCTGGACGGCCGCACCGAACAACACTACGTCACTCGCTGGTGGCAGGTACTGTAGCTACAGTAGTCAGTCAGGATTGTTTAGTACACAAGAACAAATGCACTTTGATACTGACGTCAATCCAGATAGCGTCGCCGGTGCTGGCGCCCTCGAAGTTGCTGCCGCAGCAGCCGCCGCCCTCTCCCCAGCAGCGTTGGAGGAAGGAGAGTGTCGTGGCTCCCTACCAATGCCTTCCCTCCGTCAGCTGCAACGCCGCTGGACTGTTCATCACCGTCGACCGCACTCTCTACGTCTCCAGGGGAATCGTCTGCGGACATCGGTATGTGGCCTTGACTGAGAACTATTACAAGTGTAACTCGAATGAATAAGTTGCGTCAGTGGCCCTTCCTTCAGATGGCGACCTGTGCTGCCGGACAAGCTCTCGGTTATCGACGGCACATTCGACTCCGTTTGCGCCGGAGGTCGTTTTGACGGCAGCAAAGGTGACCAAGCACTCTATGTAGCGAGGAGTATAGAATACAACGTCATGGTGACATTGCTGACGACAACTCGTCAACCGTCTAATGTAGCACGCACGAAACCTTCCACCGCAGATCCGATCTGGCTACTCCGGAAGAACGGCGAGGTGTTCCTCTACCGGACGAGCGACCACAGTTTGGGCTCCGTCTCGCGCCTTCCACGACACCCCGAGGACTACCGTAATCCCGACACCAAGGTGTGGATCTGAACACGGTGTCTATCATAACACCAGTAACGTCGCCTTGAATTTTAACACATTCTTCTCTCTTTCTCTCTCAGGTGGTTGCGGTGACTTCGACTCACGGCGTGGCCTGGGCCCTGGACAACAGAGGCCGACTTTTCATTCGACGGAAGATCGGCTTCGATCTCTTCCCACTCGGAGACGAGTGGACGCCCGTCGACTGCGCACGATTCGGTTGGAGACAGCCGCGTCCATCGCCGTTGCAGTGGTCTAACTCAGGTACATAACACGTAGAACTCGACCAACTCGCTCTCTTCAGACGGCCGTCCGGCCAGCGTCAGTTGCGCCTTCGATTCCGTGTGGGTGGCGACGAGAAGCGGCCGCCTCTACAGCTGTCAGGCGGAGACGGCCCTGGAGCAGTCTCTGGAGTCTGATGGGGAGCCGCTGGCCCTCAGCGCTCTCAGAGAGGGCAAGAATCGCTTCATGGTCGAGAGAGTGACCGCCTTCACTCCCAGCAACCTGGCAGACAGCGAGGCGGAGGCAGCCGCCGACTTCCTAGTGGAGAGAAGGAAGAAGGAGTCGCCGCTTCTCTGCAAGGACACGACGACGCTCTACGGCGGTCCTCCCTCCAACGCCTGGAAGGTCGTCAGCCTGCCCTGGAACATCGGCTCCAGGGACAAAGTCAAGGCGGTGAGGAGGATAGTCTGTCTTGTACGACACCCATTGGACTACAGGGTACATACTAGATTTGGCCCAAGAATTTGCACCTTCACAGGTGCACGTCAGCTCGGATGGCTTCCTCGTGTGGGCCGTCTCCAAAGCGGGCCGCGTCTGGGCGCGCACTGGCATCACAGAGTCAATCTCCATTGGCAACGGTTGGGCTGAGGTCGGTCTCAACTCGGCCACTGGCGTACTTAAGTAGGCTACGTCGGTATAATGATTGCGACGATTAGATGACATCGAGCATCGATACCAATAGGCCTGAACGTACATATGCAGCGAAGGAAACGGTTCTTCGCGATTGTTTCAGTTGTCTCCATAGTCCATACATATGTATGTAACAGAACAGAGCGGTCTGCTGCCATGTACCTTCTTCGCCTGGTCCTTGTCAGAGCCAAAACTTTTTCCTTCCTTTTCTTCTTTCAGATCGAAGGTGCCCGTTGTCAGAAGTTGGCTCTGGGAACTCAGATCGTCTGGGCTCTGGACATGGAAGGGCGGCTGCTGCGTCGACACGGCGTCAGCTCACCTGAGAATCCCACCGGCAACTACTGGAAGACCGTACCCGGCAGACTCTCACACATCTCCGGTGAGGAGAACAAGGCAGCGTCGAACGCATTTCTCTGGATAACGTCGAACAAAGTTGCCTCTGGGGTACAGTAGGGTGCAGCAGATATGGAGTGGCTGTGCGCGAGCGCTACAGAATGTTGTATTTTCAGTCCGCGCGTTGCATCTCGTTATAAAACCACTTTGCCCTTCCACTCAGTGAGTCCCACCAACCGCCTGTGGGGCGTGGAGGCGGACGGTCGCTTCGTCCGTCATCAGGTCAGAACCCACCAGTGCTGTCACAGTCAGTCTGCCGACCTCAACGACCCCTCCACCTCCTCCTTCGTCCTACAAGGCGAGCAGCAGCCTGCCCAGCCCCCACACGACTTCGAGCTACTGTAACCAAGGATCACTATCCACTCTACTCAGCTGTCGCTGTTGTTTGGTGTTCTCGTGACAACAGAGTTCTATTGTTGTGGCGTCTGTTGTTATTCGACCTGCGTTGTTGGAGCAGATGTACGTAGCGTTAGAATTGGGCCAGAACCCGAGAACCATAGCCATCAAATCGTCAGTGCTGATAAAGACAACACTTGAAGAGACGCAGTTCCATTCTATACTGTCACCGTCATCTGTGAACGGCTCACCATTTGTTGCAGTGCTAAGAGGCGTCGCCAGTGTCTCATGAAGTCACCGACCTCCAACGACCTAGGGGCCCCAAAACTACTTTGTTCTACCACTTCTGAACAGTTCAGACCGCTAATCTATTTCTTCGACGAATAACAGTCGTATTTCCTCCAACGAAATACCGTCGAGCTCAGAGAATCGCCGAGAACGAATCGGCAAAAGAAACAAAGGGTTACAAGAGAGTCAAAATCTCACTTTTCTTGGCACCGCAGCGATCACTCTGCTAAAACTATCCACTACAAATGAGAGATCTGACATGCGCTCGGTTCGCGGGCGCGACCTCATCCCACTTCATTGCATCGACTAGGCGTAGGCAAGTGCCTCATACAGTAACCGGGGTGGAGTAGGCAGAACGAGTGAACGAAGGGAAAAGAACACCCAAGAAAGCGAAGGCAACAAGACCAAACGAAGAAACACGAAACGGGGGGGGGGGGGGGGCCTCCCGTGTGTTTTTTTTTTTTTTTTTTTTTTTTTTTTTTTTTTTTTTTTTTTTTTTTCCCTCCTTTTTCCCCCCCCCCCCCCCCCCCCCCGGGCGTGTGTTCATAGCACTTTGCAGAGACGAAACCGAGTGCACGTCAATCAAACGCCGCAAAAGAAAATAGTCGGCGGTCGATCGGCTCCTTCCTTTGTGCGCTTGTGGTCTACTGTATGTCCAGCAGCAGCGACTCAGTCTTGGCCGCCTCACTCTTCTGCTGCTGCAAGCAGTGAACAGTAACAAAAGCTAGATGGAGCTGCAGTTGTAGCTCAGACACCGTACCTCAGAGAGCGCCTTCAATCTGGCAGTGCAGCGAGCCATCTTCTGTTGAGACTCCTGCAAGTTGGGTGCATGTCAGAGATATAATACAAAGGCTCACAGAGAACAACGACCACGATAGTGCACAAAGGGCCACTGCAAAGCGACCGACGCACCTCTTTCTCCATTCGGCTGCGTCGCAGCGACTCCTCCAGCCCAGCGATCGTCTTCTGCTTCGCGTCCAGCATCTGACAGCGTCGAGTGGTCATTATTGGTAGTGAAACTTCAGGCGTGTCAAACATCGAGTCCACAGAACAAGAGGTCATACCTCATTGGCCTGTCCCAGTTGTGTTGTGTACTTCAGTTGAGTCATCTCCATCTCCAAATCCAATTGAGTCTTCTCCCCCTCCAGACGCGCCAGGCGCTGCTTCAGTCCCTGCAGCTCCACTTTCAGCTGCTGGTTTTCCCTTTCAGTCACGGCCAGTCCCAGAGACTGCTGTAATCGGCCGTACAACTACTTAGGCTGGATCCCAAGAGAACTTGAAGCAAATTCTGCACACCACACCGGGGGGGGGGGGGGGGGGGGGGGGTGGGTTCTTGGGGGGGGGGGGGGGGGGGGGCCCCCCCCCCCCCCCCCCCCCCCCCCCCGCCTGCCTTGTCGGGTGGAGGCGCGCCGCCTGTGAAGTCGTCGTCGCTGTCCTTGTCGTCGTGTCGCATCCTCTTTGTGTCAGCCGCCACTTCTACCACCGCTACCTCCTGCAGCGTCAGCGACTGCTGGCTTCTCTGGCTCTCCTCCTGCGCCAGCGACGCACCGATCGCCTCTTCGAGCAACGCGACGCACTGACAATCGAACACGACTGTCTCCATTGACACCGTCACACCATTCAGAGACAAAAGCGCGCCACCTTGTTCATGTCCGTCTCCTTTCCGAACCCGAATCCCACATAGAAGTCGCTGGCCTCTCGTTTGACGGCAGTGGCGTCCTTCCCATTGGGATGCTTCTTCAGATAGAGGTGGCCTCCCAGCCCTCCGTCCAACAGGAAGAAGCGAGAGGTCTTGCGCTCCACGCGCGCCTCCGCCTGCAGCTCCACGTCGAAGACCAACTAAACGCCAAAGCGCCAACCATTCCAGCTTCAGAGATCGCCGAGTTCCACTGCAGTGCGTGAAGAACGGAAAGCGCAGAAGCCGACCTTCTCCTGATCTCTGGCGACGAGGCGGCCCACGATCTCAGAGGCAGTGGATTTCGAGACGGCGGCGGGCGGCGGCAGGAGGTGAAGTGGGACGGCCGTCTCCGTCTGCTGAATCCAATCGAGACCTTCCAACTGCTGCTGCTTTGAGCTCGCGGCAATAGTGCGTCGCTGGACGAACAACTTCGTCCATCCGAGCGTCTTCCCGCCCGCCGACGGCAAGCGAGAGGAGACCGACGAAGACGCGTTCATTCTAAAATAGCGCGATATTCCGTACGACAATAACAGAGACCCATGTACGTTACGTACCTCTGCGTCCCCCGTCTGGAAGCAGGTAGCGGCTCCACCGTGCGAAACGGCATTCTAGATATGATTCGGTTCGCTCACCTAATTCTGACGACTTTCTCCCAAACTCAATTTTGTTGATTTCTCAGTTCGCTGCGCGAAAAAGCGCCAGGCGTCGATTTATCTAGACGCTTCCGTTTTGCGTGGACCAAATTGAGCGGTCGGTCACTCCAGCTATTGATTGTATGTGTACAACTGTGTACCACGTGTACTACGGTGTACTACGTATGTTAGCCAAGGCTTCCGCAGTAATTGCAATTGCGCCATTTGTCGACCGGTCATTCACGTCGTATGTATCACATGTGCAATGTGCAGAGCTCCACATAACGCGCTCTTGAAGACGGTCCGCAACTGCATTGCTCAGTAGTGTCATCTCATTCGGGTTGCCACATGGGTGAGGACAGTGGTATGCACCACATGCAGACAGCGCAGGGCCCCGCTGCCAAGTGCAATGACAAAACGGATTGATTACGGATGCCAAATCAAGCCCAACTATGTACATACCTCATACAAATACTTATCCGCCGCTCAATTGTTGCCAGTGCCACTCTTGTCGTTCCCTTGTTACAGAAAGTGTCTAGATTTCAAAACCCGCCTGGTCCTGCAAGGATTTGTCGCCACGACGTGTGGGCGAGGGTCAGCGAAGGAGCAATCGTTCGCGCTCCGTTCCGATTGCGTGTGATCGGCTCAACAACAAAGCTGCCTCTTGAAGGTTCGAGAATTTCGGTGAATTGCATTCAAGCGAAGCTCAAGAATGGATCTGGCGACAGCGGGCGAGTACTGCCCACTCTGCAAGGAGGGTTTTGGTACGTGTTCGGTTCGAAGCAGTTCTATTTCGCATTTGACTCGGCTCGAATTTTCAATTGTGAAGCGTTCTCCCACGCTCCATTCTGCAGTGGGTCTGGAGGCTCTGCGTCGTCACGTGACGGTCTCGCATCTGCAGTTCATCCCATACTTCTGCCCGTACTGCAAGAAGGCCCACAGGCAGTTCTTCGCCACGCAGAATGGTGAATGAGTGATTGGGGTGCCAAATGTCAAAGTTTTGCAGCGCTGCCTCACTACCGTATCTACCTCTTGCAGAGCTGGCGGCGCACCTGAAGGCGACGCACGCGGACGAAGGGCCGGCCATTTGCCACAAGGCGGATAAGGAGACATTGGGGAAACTCAAGGAGCTCGACGACGTCCTGGACAACAACAACAATGGCAGAGGTGTCGTACTTTCGTGACATATTGTTGAATTCTGTGACCTGCGATCTCGACGTCATTGGAAGAGAGTCTACCACTCATTCAGATCAGTGGCGTAGCCAGGATTGACAAGTGGGAGGGGCAAAAAAATTCTGGGGAGGGCAAAATTTTTTAGCCGTCAATTCAAAGCTAACGGGTGCAAAATAACCGCGCAGGTGAATTTTTGTCATTTGCAGTCCCTCAGGCAAAACAGTCACTTTTACAGCGCCACAGGCAAAAATTTTTGCTATTTATAGCGCCGCAGGCGAAAATTTTCACTATTTATAGCACCGCAGGCAAAAAATTTCATTATTTGCAGCGCCGCAGGCGAAAAATTTCATTATTTGCAGCGCCGCAGGCAAAAATTTTCACTATTTATAGTGCCGCAGGCAAAAATTTTCACTATTTATAGCCCCCAGGCAAAAATTTCCACTATTTGTAGCGCCGCAGGCGAAAATTTTCACTATTTATAGCGCCGCAGGCAAAAATTTTTACTATTTATAGCCCCCAAGCAAAAAGTTTCCATTACTGGTAGCGCCGCAGGCGAAAATTTTTACTATTTATAGCGCCGCAGGCAAAAAATTATTTCTCTTGCTGGCCATCTGGGGGGGGGGCAAAGCCGTCATCTGGGGGGGACATTTGCCCCGATTGCTCCCCCCTGGCTACGCCACTGATTCAGATGACCAGTCGTCGATCGATCCCAAGGACTCGATCTCCAACGACGGCCGGCGACAAGAGGGAAGGAGGAACGTCGTCGTCTCGAAGACGGTGGAAATGACAGTGGTCTGCGCCTTCTTCTTCTTTTGCTCGCTCAACTCTGAAGCATTGGACATATGGGCTGCGGCCTGAGCACATGTTTGTCTTCAGGCTCGAGTGGGTTCCCAGTGGAAGGCGCAGGGCAGTGGCAGTGGACGTCGACAGCCTTCTCCCATCGACGGCGACAGAGTGGGACTGTCGCCTCGTCTATTCGACTCCAGCGCCAGCGGCGGACAACTGCTGCATCAGCAGCGAGAGAGAAGATTCGCGGTGCGTGCGCTTCCCCTGAGGAAGTTCAGGTGTTGCGTTGCAGTGGTGCGTGGTGTCAGTGTTCCATCGTCGCTGCAGGACGCCATGCGACCTGGAGGGCCCAAGGTCAATCGATGGATGGAGGAGGAGAAGGGGCCTCAGCCGCTGCAGTCGCTACTGACCGCTCAGCGCCCCTTCAAGACTCCTCCCAACAGTCCCGCGCCCAGTCAACCGGTGGGCTTTTTCCCGTTTGTATTACGTCGGAGAATCAATGGATGTTGGCATAAACTGCAGTCACTGTCTTGTCTCGCGCTGCGCTTTGTCTTGGTCCAGTCTTTGTCCTACCGTGTCTCCAGCTAGGAGCCCTGAAGTTTGAGACTGATTCAACGTCTGACTAGGATTGTGTGAACGCTATGCAGCGACTAATTAGTCCTATTGCCCCCCGTTGTCACCCACCAATGGGACGCCAGTGTCACTGTTCCATTGAAGGGCCAGCAGCCGCAGAATCGACAGCGCCACAACAACCACAGGGCGACGCTGGAGGAGCAGCAGGCCGTCTGGAACGCCCACACTGAAGAGCGCAAAGAGGGCGCCACTCCACTGGGCTTCGGCACTGCGCCATCGTCTTTCAATGTGGGGCCAGTTGTGCCAGTGGCGCAGCCACAGCGCTTCCGCACGCCCTACAACAACAGTCCCAGAGGACGCCAGGTCGGATATCGCGCCACCGCCGACCCCCGACCCCCGCCCAAGGTGCCTGTGTGTGAACGTGTGGTCTGACTGGTTGAGCGACCAGTTGAGTCGTACGGGTGGTATACGGTACGCGAGTCGTCGATTCAATACAGCGGATGCGATGCTTGTTTCACTTCCCTATTGTCTCCGATTGAGGTCGAGTTGAGCAGTGATCTGATTGTGCCGTCATTCGTTTCTTGTTCAGGGAGGGCCGGCGGCAAGCGGCGGCCACATGAAAGTGGTCTGGTAAGAAGAGTCAGAGTGTGAACTGGTCGAAGAGTGGAAAGAGTTTTTGGAGCGGAAGTATCTCAGTCGCGTTGATCGATTCTTTTTGGTCGCCACATTCTGCCACCGATCGTCTTGTTCTGGAGCTGTGTTGCTTTTCCGGTCGTCATTGATTCATTCTGCTCTGCAATCGGTCGAGTGCGTGTGAGTTGTCGCTCTGTAACTCTCGGGTATACGTCGCTTGCCGTTCATTCAACGTTGGTCCTACCGTAATCCTCTGCGTAGAGACGAGGCGAGACGAGACATCGTACCGGGTTTTTCCGCTTAAGCCCCCCCCCCCCCCCCCTCCCCGCATAAGCGCCCCGGGGCGCGTACGTGGTGCCAAAGTTTTTCGCCATGATGGCAGTAAAATAGCGGGTCCGACGGGTAAATTACCCGAGAAAGCTTAGAATATTGCAAAAGCATCACATCTCAGACCTATGTTAGGCGAGCTTTAATGATATGTGAAGCTTTAAATTGGTCAAATCGCGCATATATGTGGTTTGGCAGAGGTTGAGGAAGCTGTGTAGGTCGCTCGCACCGAGTTACAGGGCCTCATTTTGTTTTTAAGTACAGTGTAACTGCCCGATGTGATGTCTTTGGGGCTGGAAATTGTCGGTTGGACACTTAGAGAACCTTATAAATGTACAGAAAACCATAATAAGTCACCAGAACTCTCCTACAATACTTTAGAGCATTTTCCGTTTTAGCGCCCCGGGGCGCTTAGATGGCGCCAACTTTAGGTCGTCTCGGGACCCATTTCAACGTAAGCGCCCCGGGGCTCTTAAACGGAAAAACCCGGTAGATATGAATGCCCCGAAGGTTTTGACTTTTGTAATTCGTGCCGCCGATTTTTGCCTTTCCTTACTTGAATAGTCGGGACTCGAGAATGTATGGTGCTCGCTGAAGAGTCGAATAAAGCTTGCCTTATCGGAACAGTGTGGAGACGTTGGAATCTAGATTGTGTCGACATAGAATCTGGCCGTTGACTACTAGCTCAGAAATTGACGTGCATCCACTGTTTCTGTTTCAATTGGCGTCCAAATTTATTCGACGGAATGAAGAGCGATAGTAGTACCACGAAGGTCGCGATGCCAGAGACCGCTCCATTGAAGACTGGCGATCGCAGTGTCGACTTCCGCTGTCTATTGGGCTTGTGCCACTGCGAGGTGCTATCCTACTGTAGTGCAGTGTTCTCACTTTTTTCAGTCGCCCACCTATGGACTTGTATTCAGAGGGCTTCCATGATCATCTGGGCCGTCCAGCTGATATTCCACTCGTTCGCCGTCTTCCAGCTGCTGCGGTGGGTCATTTATACACTCTGCGGCTTGGGATGTCACCGCTTGTGCAAGTGGATGTTTCTCAGTGATGTTCAGCTATGGCGAGGACGCCACTACCTTCTGTTCCTGGCCTCTGGCGCTGATGGGTAGCGCCGTGCTGGGAGTGGCGCTGGCCGCCTTTCTGGAGAAGGAGCCCTGTCCCCTGCTGCCATACCTCTCGCTTCAGGTGGACGCGATCTGGTGGAAGAATGGGGCCATTTGAGAGAGCAGCATGTCAAGCAGCCCTTTACATTGCAGGCGCTGCAACTGCTGGCGACTGGCGCATCGCTGCCGGCCAGTCTTCTACTCGGCTTCATGGGAACTGACGAGATGCCCACTGGTGTGGCAACAGCTTCCGTCTTATGCTGATGGCGGTATAATGCCTGAAACTGACTGGGTAAGGCGTCGTCGTTTCAGACTGGTGGCTGAGGGCTCTGGGCGAAGCGAGCTTGCTGGCACTCGAGCTGTGGGCCTTCGTCGTCACCCTTCAGTGCTTCCACTACTACCGACACAACAAGCGGCAGCGACTGGGAAACCACGGAAGCTTCGCTGACGACAATGGAACTGGGGCTAAGGACATCGACGGCGTCTGAAGGAGCGAATGGTTGAATTGTTGCTGACACACTGCTCATTAGATAACCATGACTGCGTTGTTAGGTTGGTGGAGTAGCGGTGGTTCTGACAGATTGGATTCGGTTTCTCCCAGAGGTTGTGAATTGTGATTGGCCGCGTTCTGATACTCTCTGCTACATATTGCGTTGTTCCGTTTTGTCTTCGCGACTGCACCTTTGATAACCGACCGATTCTCGTTCTGCTCATCGTTGTTACGGTAGCGGTTTCACCCATCCGGTTGTTGAAACGCTTGGCATACTCTTCCATACAGATTCTGGTGTCGAGCGAGATACATAGGCAACCAGTGCGTTCGTTGTCATACTCGCAGAGTTGTGATTTGGTAGACCGACAGTGCACTGAAGCACGATATTTCAAATCCTCGTTACCTAACAAACGCTCAAACGATCGACGTAATTCTACATCCAAACTCATTCTGAGAACTCAAAGAACAAGAACAAACGCTAAGACAAATCGCCACCGATGCGCCATCGAACCAGGAACGATACCTACACAAGCTAGACACTTTGGAACTGGACCGAAACTCAAGGAGATTAGACAGGAAGCGCGCGTGCATATCAGAGCACGAAAACCGCCACACAGTGAGCACTATCCTTAGATACTCAGAGAAGTTCTCTGTAATCACTGCTTGTGGCCATTTGGGACGTTTGAGACAGCTTCAGGGGCGCCGTAAGAGTACGTCGCCATGATGGGAGAGGCCGACAGGCCGATGCGAATGTTGTCCTGCTGCGTGGAGCGGTAGATGGCCTCCTGCTGACTGCTGGGAGGGGAGAGGGAGCTCAGCTGCAGAATGCCACTGGAAGGACGCTGGTAGTAGTGGAAGTCGTGTGGGTGGAAGCCCATCTGGAGCAGCAGGGAGGCTCTCTTCTTGTCGCGGAAGAGGCGGTAGCAGGCGAGGGCGATGGAGAAGGACCAGCTCTGGAGAAGGGCCAGGCCGAGCAGCGACGCCGCCGCCGCCGACAGCACTGGCCAGCCTACAACCATAGGTGCAGGCGGGGGGGGGGGGGGACGGGGGGGGGGGGGGGGACCCCCCCCCCCCCCCCTCTGGCCCTGGCCTCTAGTGAACTTTTCACTGATACTCCCCCCCTGGCATCCGAAATTCGGAAAAAAATCCGGAAATTTCGGAAATTTTCTTGTATTTTTGGTAGTTTTTGGTCCTATTTTGTCCAAATATTCGCCTGCGGCGCTATATTTCGTCCATTTATGCACAAATTAGCGTGTTTTTGACCAAATTAAGGCCATTTTTAGCTTATTTTTGGCCATTCTAAAAAGCTGTTCACTGGTCCCGGGACCCCCCCCCCCCTCTCAAAAATTTTCCTTAACAAGAACCCCCCCCCCCTGGCCTCCGGGTGGCCTGCACCTATGCCTACAACTGGTGTTGAAATTGAAATGCACACCCAGTAATGACAGTGAAAGCTGCAGGGTTGCACAGCGACGCCAAAACCAACTGCCCCACCTTTGAGAGTGGCCAAGGGCTCGCTCCCATGTCCACCGCCGATCCGTGGAAGAGTGACGTCGGCGCCGCTGCAGATGACGAAGGCGAGAGTGACGAGGGCCACGGCAGCGAGAATGTAAAGGCACACGGTGGCCAGCCCCTGACAAGAGAAGGAAACAGAGGCACTGCATAGATAGACAAGTGACACAGCACGATTCTCACCTGCAAAATCATGTAGGGCAAGAGGTAGGGGTGCTTCTCCGTCTTTAGTCCGTACATCAAGCAGAAGGTGACCAGTCCTTCCAGCACCACGAGCACCAGCGACGCCGCGCCGTTCTCCGACCTGCGCGCAATACAGAGGCTGGTGCTACTGGTGTAGCAGTCGTTTAGTGGGTGACTAGGGTCTATAGCCCGTGGATAACGCATTGCAGCTTCAGACACCGATGCCGCGCAGCTGACGCGCTGCAGCTTCAGAGAGCGATGTCGCGCAGCTGACGCGCTGCAGCTTCAGAGACCGATGTCACGCAGCTGACACGCTGCAGCTTCAGAGACCGATGTCGCGCAGCTGACGCGCTGCAGCTTCAGAGACCGATGTCGCGCAGCTGACGCGCTGCAGCTTCAGAGACCGATGTCGCGCAGCTGACGCGCTGTAGCTTCAGAGATCGATGTCGCGCAGCTGACGCGCTGCAGCTTCAGAGACCGATGTCGCGCAGCTGACGCGCTGCAGCTTCAGAGACCGATGTCGCGCAGCTGACGCGACTCGGAGCGCGTTGTCGCGCAACTCACGTGCTGGAGAGCATGGCACCTATGTATCTGTTGTCATTGCAGATCCAAGTGTTCTCAAAATGTTGTCTCACTTGGTGCTGAATCTCTGCCTCAAACTTCTCGGAATCAGCACTATACGCAGGCAACACTGACCGTCGCCGCGGACTGTGTATGGCGGTTCTGAATGTAGACTGTGCACTGTCCACAGGCTGGCCGCTCCACCGAAACGGACGCGATGTACCCTGCGCTGTGCCAAACGTCGCTGTGCGAGCGTCTCGGATTCAACACTGAACGCAGGCTGTACTAACCGCTGACTGTCTATAGCCGCTCGCAATGTAGAATGCCCGCGGCGCCCCTATCGTACAGGCGCACCTGATGCAGGCTACACAGCGGGCGATCCCCCGCTGGGAGTGGGGTGGACGGCGTCGGTAATGCAATGCTACAGTAAGACGATCCTATAACTTGGTTCGATTGCGCGTGCGTAGACGCCTATCTCGACCCGTCTTATTTGGACGGTGTACTGTAGCCGCGGCAAAATTCAATGGCGACCGATATGTTCCGAATTTCGACCCAATTTAGGCAGCGGCCGAAGACCAAACGCAGAAGACTTTGGTCAGCGTCGAACGGCGGTTCCGTTGATGCATGGCTCGTCGCGATCCGCCGCCGCAGTCGGCAGTTAGCGCCAAAAATGTGCCGCGCAGACGATATTTTCAGAATTTCGACCGAATTTAGGCGGCGGCCGAAGACCAAAGTTCGGCCAGATGGTGCAGCGTCAAACGGCGGTTCCGTTGATGCACGGCTCGTCGCGATCCGCCGCCGCAGTCGGCAGTTAGCGCCAAAAATGTGCCGCGCAGACGATATTTTCGGAATTTCGACCGAATTTAGGCGGCGGCCGAAGACCAAACTTCGGCCAGATGGTGCCCGGTGGAAGGCGGTTCCGAAAATGTATAGATGTCCGGGATCCGTCGCCGCTGTCGAGAGATATTTTGTTCACACACAAACAAACAAACAGACTGACAGACAGCGCTCGATTAGTATAGAGTTTCCGGAATTTCGACCGAATTTAGGCGGCGGCCAAAGTCGAGGCCCAGTTAGCGAGAAGCGTCAAAGTTTTCAAAGTTCAAAGTTTTTCTTCTGGACAAGCCGACACAGTACACAGTACCGTAATCCAATCGCGGAGCGAATGGGGCAGACCAGGCAAAACAAAGAACTTATGCACCAATCACAGATCCTAGCGTATGAGCACCTCAGGCAGAAGGTTCTTATCACGCAGCAGATTTAGAAACTCGGCACCATTTAAAAAGACAGAGAAACGACGCAATGTACTACAAACGGCGTAGTCTGGCAGGACGTTCCAAATTTTCGCGGCGGTAAACAGAAAGAGATTGCCAATTCCTGCCTTTGAAAATCGTAAGTCTACTGTACAAGTATGGCTGAGACGCGCACTTCGCCTATTGGTGGGCCGAGTGAGTAAGGCGTCGAAGTGACTACTGTAGTACAGCTTGTGGAAGAGACGAAGTCGCAACACCATGACGCGTTTCCAGATGGGAGACCAGTTTAAGCGCTCTAAGAGATCGCTGTAAGTAGAGCGGAAGTCGTTGCACAGGAGCCGCGCCATCATTCTATGTACCCGCTCGATATCGCGTCTACAGTAAGCCATTGCTGGATACCACACTTCCGCACCGTAGAGTAGCGCAGGCAATATACACGCGCTGTAGACACGCAATAGAACAGCGTTGGGAGCTAAACCGCGGAATTTCCTACACAAAACGCCGATCGCTCGTTTCGATTTTACGGTAGAGGATGCCGTGTGAGAAGCAAACGATAACTTCGAGTCCAGAGTAACGCCTAGGTATCGCCATTCATCGACACGCTCGAGAGTAACACCGTTCAACGTCAGATCGGGAGTCGACACTCGCCTAGGCGCGAGACAAAACAGGAGAAATTTGCACTTTGGGGGCTGCAACGACAGGTGTCTGGACTCAGTCATATCATTCACGGTGTCTATATCGCGCTGGAAATCGATGTAATCTACCTCCTTAGGCACTGGCTTAAAGAGGCAAATATCGTCTGCAAACAAGACTACTCGACATCCTTCCGATAGCTGTAGTCGACCAGCGCAGTTGACATAGCAGAGGAAAAGGAGGGGACCAAGGACGCTGCCCTGCGGGACACCCGAGGGGACCTCCCTAGTTGACGAGAACTCGCCATTAGCGCTCACACGGTACGTCCTTCCTGAAAGGTAGGAGCGCAGCCACGCCAACAGACAGTGAGGCACGTCAAATTCCTCCGCTAGCACTCTAAGAAGCTCCGAGTGGACTACCCTGTCAAAAGCCTTCTTGACGTCAAAAAAGACACACGCCACTTTGCCAAATTTGTCAACCTGCAAGCCAATATTGTGTGTCACATAGGCCAAGCAATCTACAGTACCCCTACCGCGCCTGAATCCAAACTGGTAGTCGGGCAGGCGAGCTTCGACCAGTGGCAGCAGGAGAGAGTAGACCACTCTCTCCATCTCCTTGGACACAATGGGCAGGAGCGAAATGGGCCTGAAGTCTCCTGGACCTGTTGGATTGGTCACCTTTGGCACAGGGCTGACGATGGCATTGCGCCAACCACTGGGCACTGTCCGCTCAGATAGGCTGCGGTTGAACAGGTGGCAGAGGGAAGGCGCCACGACGTCTGCCACTTTCTTCAGGAGGATTGCCGGAATGCCATCACTGCCTGTCGACTTTTGCGGCTTCAGTCGAAGCAGCTTCTCCTCCACCAAGGTTGGTTCACAGACTGGAGGCATTCGATTTGGAACCAAAGGGGGTCCCTCCAACTCAACCGTGTTCCAAGTCGACTGGAAGTGATTGGCTATTCGGTCAGCTACCTTACTTCGTCCGGTCACTGTTGGGGATGTTGGGACGGCCAGTCGGCACTGCCTTTCAGCCGTCCCCCCTACCAACAGCTGCTCTCCCCCAAGTGTGAGGGTTGGGGAGGTTGGTGTTGTTGGGTTTGTCGAGTTGGTTGGAGAGGTTGGATTCGGCGCGTTTGTTGGGGATATTGGGAATGTTGGGACGGCCAGTCGACACTGTCTTTTAGCCGTCCCCAAAGTCTCCCCTTCGAGCCCGCGTTGGTTAGGCCCTTCCACAGACTGCGAGTCGCTCAGACAGATGGTTTGAGAGCCTGGCTTGTGATTGCTCAGTAGCCGGTACGTGCGCCAAAACTGCTGAATAGTGATGCAGTTGTCAAAGGCGTCGCTCACCATTCTCTTCTTCGCCACCACAATCTCGTTCTTGCATCTTCTTCTGAGGCGACTGTAGGTGGCGTACAAGGAGGCGTCGTCTGGCCTGGCCTTCCAAGCCTTCCAGGCAACTTGCTTCTCCTTCAATAGGCGCGAGATAGCCATACTTAGCCATTTGGGTCGTTTCTTGCGTTGAAGTTGAGGCCTTTTGTGGGGTACTACTCTCTGAATGGTGGCCAACACTCGTGAGGACCAGAGCAGCCAGGCCTCCTCTACTGTGGCAGCTGAAACAACTGCCTCCAGTAACCCGCTCTCAGCAAGAGCACGCCTGACAAACGGCCAGTTCGCTTTAGAGTAGACTGGTCTAGCCTCTGTGGGCATCGGCGCGGTTGGAATCGGCTTTTGAGCAGCTAGATGTTGACAACTACATGCTGCTTTTCAATCGGCGCAGAGAGGTTGCAGACACCCACCACACGCAGTCGACTTCCCGTAAAGCATAGGTCTATGGTTCGCCTCAGATGAGTCGGT
This sequence comes from Linhomoeus sp. GSCO2_2, assembly GCA_030248115.1. Classification (NCBI taxonomy): domain Eukaryota; kingdom Metazoa; phylum Nematoda; class Chromadorea; order Monhysterida; family Linhomoeidae; genus Linhomoeus; species Linhomoeus sp. GSCO2_2. Next base: position 36 of record JASAMZ010006199.1, on the reverse strand, counting down.
TCTCTGACCTGTTGTTCCAGATCGAAGGCCACTGAG